>JAAAWM010011501.1:0-83544 GCA_036873465.1 Thinopyrum obtusiflorum | reverse complement strand
TAGCATAAGCAAGTAATATGCGAATAGCCTCAAGTCTAGCAACAGGTGCAAAAATTTCATCGAAATTGATTCCTTCAACTTGTGTGTAGCCTTGAGCTACAAGCCATGCCTTATTCCTCACCACAAGGCCAAAGATCATCTTGCTTGTTGCGGTAGATCCACTTTGTGCCAATGATATTGTGCTTGCGAGGATCTGGACGTTTGACCAGTTCCCAGATGTTGTTGAGCTCGAACTGATGTAATTCTTCTTGCATAGCTTGAATCCACTCAGGCTCTAGAAATGCTTCATCTACCTTAGTGGGCTCTGTGATGGAGACAAAAGCAAAGTGCCCACAAAAGTTAGATAAATGTGAAGCTTTTGAGCGTGTGAGAGGACCTGGTGCTTCAATGTCATCAATGATTCTCTCAATTTGCACTTTGTTTGCAACGCGAGGATGAGCGGGGTGTCGTCGAGGAATTTGATCAGCATTTTCTTCAGACCATTTTCTTCAAGTGCATTATCTCGATGTTCTTCACGTTCTGGAATGAATTCTTCACCAGATTCTTCGGTCAGAATGACATCCTCAGTAGCCTTGAACTTGATAGTTTCCTCAGGTGCTGGTTCATCTATCACAGAAGGTAGGTGCTCTCTTTGCGAGCCATTAGTTCCATCGAACCGCACATCTACAGTTTCAACAACTTTGTGGTGAACGTTGTTGAAGACTCTGTAGGTGTGCGAGTCCTTTCCGTAACCAAGCATAAAACCTTCATGTGCTTTCGGTGCAAATTTAGAGTTGTGATGAGGATCTCTAATCCAACATTTAGCACCGAAGACTTTGAAATAACTCACATTGGGTTTCTTGTCAGTGAGGAGTTCATAGGCAGTCTTCTTGAAGAATTTGTGAAGATATACCCTGTTGATGATGTGGCAAGCAGTATCAATTGCCTCAATCCAGAACCAACGAGGCGTCTTGTACTCATCAAGCATAGTGCGAGCCATCTCAACAAGAGTCCTGTTCTTGCGCTCCACGATGCCATTCTGCTGAGGAGTATAAGGAGCAGATAACTCATGAGTAATACCAAGTTCATCAAGATAGTCATCAAGACCAGAGTTCTTGAACTCAGTTCCATTGTCACTTCTGATGTGCTTGATCTTCACACCAAAGTTGGTTGAAGCCCTCGAGGAAAATCGTTTGAAGACTTCCTGCACCTCATGTTTGTAAGTGACAATATGTACCCATGTGTAATGAGAGTAATCATCAACAATAACAAAGCCATATAGAGATGCATCATTTGTAACTGCAGAATAATGGTTAGGACCAAAGAGATCCATATGAAGTAATTCAAATGGTCGAGTGGTAGTCATGATAGTCTTCACTGGATGTTTGGCCTTGGTCATCTTTCCAGCTTCACAGGCTCCGCATAAGTGATCCTTGAGGAATTTGACATTCTCAATGCCAATGACATGCTTCTTCTTCACAAGCGTGTGCAAATTCCTCATGCCTGCATGACCAAGTAGTCGATGCCATAGCCAGCCTTCTGAAGCTTTTCCAAGTAGGCATACGGCTAGTTGTGGTCCTGTAGAGAAGTCAACAATATACAAGTCTCCTCTCCTAAAGCCTTCGAAGACTTTGGAATGGTCAGCTTCCATGATCACAACACAACGATACTTGCCAAAGACAACAACCATATCAAGATCACAAAGCATTGAGACAGACATGAGGTTGTATCCTAAGGACTCGACAAGCATGACTTTGTCCATGTGCCGATCCTTTGAGATAGCAACCTTACCTAGACCCAATACCTGACTTTTGCCTTTGTCAGCGAAGATATTATGCTTCAGATGTGATGGAGATAAGGGAGCATCCATCAATAGATTCTTGTCACCAGTCATGTGATTCGTACATCCACTATCGAGGACCCACTCATTGGCTTTGGGTTGATCATCCTGCAGATAAATTAGTGCAGCTTACGAACTCATATACTTCATCAGTGAAGAATATGACATCAATTCATCAGATGAATTTCATCAAGCAATAGAATAGATAAAGCAGTATGAGGACGTGAGAAATGAAAGTTCATTTCTTCATGATTAGCCTGCGTCCTTTCAGGCAATTTCAGGTCTCCAGCAAATTCTTCAGACGTTTTAGCATGTCTGGAGACCTGACCCTGCATAAGAGATTAGTTCTTTTTCTTCACCACCAACATCTGAAGGGGTGGCAAAGAGTTCATCACTCTGCGAGCTCCATGCGAGAAAGGTGGCATAGAAGCCAATCCATTTCATTTCACATAAGAGGAGTTAGGGTAAGCATATGAATAAGCAGAGAAATTCTTTGAGGACTTATGAACATAATGGTTAGACAAGTAATGCTCATATTCATAGCCCTTAGCTCTTCCCTGTGAAACAGAGGTGTTAGCACGATGATAATCATATGAGGACTTTGATCCTTTTGAGGAATTTGATCCACGTGAGGAATTTGGTCCGTATGAGGACTTGGATCCATATGAAGAATTTGGTCCGTATGAAGAATTTGATCTGGGGTTCCTATTCTTCACTGGTGGTGTCATGATGACATTCACCTGAAGATTTTCAAGGCACCTCTTGGGAACCCAGATTTTCTTCATAGGGGTACCGTTCCTGCAGTCAGTGCCAACATATCTAGTAAATACTTCACCATTCTGATTTTTGAAGAGTTTATAGTTGGAGTCAAATGACTCATCAGAAGAATGAGGAGATTCACATGTAAAGCCAGATAAAGTGGATGGATCAACTGGAGGTCCCTTTGCAGCAACCCATGAGGTTTTGGGGTACTGCTCAGGCTTCCAATATGTACCATCAGCATTGAGTTTCCTCTCAAAGGCAATACCCTCTTTCCTAGGGTTCCTGTTGAGGATCTGCTTTTTAAGCACATCACAAAGGGTCTGATGCCCTTTGAGGCTTTTGTACATGCCTGTCATATACAATTCCTTCAGCCCTGCATCATCAGTGATACTAGCAATGTCCTCAGATGAGGAATTAGTGATAGCAGAGATAGTTGAAGAATTTGTAGCATTAGAAGCATTTGAACATTCAGGTGAAGAATTAGCAGATTCACGTTCAATGCATTTCAAACATGGAGGAACAAATTCTTCCTGAGAAGCGCTGATTTGTTGAGCAAGTAATGAATCGCGCTCCTTCTGAAGATCTTCATAACTCACTCTTAGCTTTTCAAGATCTTGCTTTCTCTGAAGAAATTCATAAGAAAGCTTCTCATGATCAGATAAGAGAGTGTTATGATGACCTTGAAGGGTGTCAAACCTAGTCTGAAGTCTCTGAAGACTCTCAGCCAAAGCTTTTGACTGATCCATTTCTTCACCCAACATATCAACGCTCTTATTTAGCATGTATTGAACTTTTTCCAAAGTTCTTTGTTGTTTAGTGGCAAGGGAAGCAAGTTTGACATAGCTGGGTCCAAATTCATCACCAGATTCATCATCACTGGATTCAGATAGGTAGCATTTAGTTACCTTTGCATCTTTTGCCATAAGGCATGGTGTAGAAGATGATGATTCTGGTTCGAATGTCATCGCTTTGAGAGATTCCTTGAAGTCCTCAAACCAAGGATCATGACGGGTTCGATGACCTTCATAGACCTCAGAGAGACGGTCCTAGATAAGCTTCGCATGATCGAGATGCATGATGTTCCTGAACTGATTTTGAGACAAACAGGAGCAGATGACGTCCTTCGCTATGAGGTTGAGAAGGGTGAACTTGCAAATGTCATCAGCTTCTGCCATCTTGCATAGATCGGTAAGACCAATCTCAGTGACGGTCCACAGCTCACTGTTCATCGCCATGAGACGCTTCTTCATCATGGCCTTCCACTTGGGATACTCGTGACCGTCAAAGATGGGGCATGACACGGTCTTCATTCCTGTGGTCGACATAACTAAAACTCCAGGCGGTTAAACCAAAATCACACAGAACAAGGGAGTACCTTGCTCTGATACCAATTGAAAGTGCGTTATATCGACTAGAGGGGGGGTGAATAGGCGATTTTTATGAATTCTTCACTGAGGAATTTGCGGGTGAGGAAATTCCTTAGCGAAGAACTACTTGCAGCGGAATAAGTAGTCAAAAGTAAACATAACAGAGCACAAGCATGGTCATCATGATGAAATGAAGACAAGCACAGAGTATAGAAAGTGTAAACACAGGATAACACAGGATGAAGACAAACAGACTGAAGAAATTGAACTGAGGAAATTGAGAAAGTCTTCAGTCAAAGTCTTCAAACACATATATTAACAAGTGCACAACACAGTTATGAGGAATTGAAAGAGTTGAGGAAATAGAACCAGTAAGCTTGGTGAAGACAATGATTTGGTAGACCAGTTCCAACTGCTGTCTCAGTTGTACATCTGGTTGGAGCGGCTAGGTATTTAAACCTGAGGACACACAGTCCCGGACACACAGTCCTCACCGTATTCTCCTTGAGCTAAGGTCACACAGACCTCGCCCAATCACTCGTGGTAAGTCTTCAGGTGACTTCCAAACCTTCACAGACTCGGTCACTCGGCGATCCACAATTCCTCTTGGATGCTCTAGACCATGACGCCTAACCGTCTGGAAGAAGCACAGTCTTCAAAGGTAACAAGCGTCGGATCCACGCAAGATCAATCTCTTCAGTGATGCTCAATCACTTTGGGTTTGTACGTGTTTGGGTTTGGGTTTTCCTCACTCGATGATTTTCGCTCAAAGTTCTCGGAGGATGGGATGCTCTCAAATGACAAGTGTCAGTTTCTCTCGGAGCAGCCAACTAGCTAGTGGTTGTAGGGGGTGGCTATTTATAGCCTAGGGAGCAGCCCGACATGATAAGACATAAATGCCCTTCAATAATATGACCGTTAGGTGGGTAGATATTTTGGGACAGCTGGCGCGTAGCACAGCAACGGTCGGAAATTTGAGTATCAAATTCCTCAGGGCTATCATGTTCCTCACTGTGTAGGCAATCCGCACAGGCGAATTCCTAACTCCTCAGTCAGAACAAATTCCTTAGAGACCAGAAGAACTTCGTCTCTGTCACTGAAGAATATGACTGAACTGTATGAGATTTCCAATGGCTTCACTCGAAGGGATTGGTAGGTGTAGGATTTTGAGTTGAGCATCACATGGAAATTTTTCCTAGTATTTCCTCGACCCCCTTTAACAATACAGTGTTTCCTATGACTCAAGAAAGAGAAAATGAAACTACGAAAACAAAAGTCTTCACGCTCCATGTTCCTCGAATGAATGCCAAGTCTTCAAGGTCACACCAATTTCTTCACTTTCAAAGTCTTCAGAAAGTCTTCAGAAATCCAAAGTCTTCAGTTGAAGAACTTCATTTTTAGGGGTCGAATTTCTCTGTAAATATCAAACTCCTCATAGACTTATAGACCTGTGTACACTCATAAACACATTAGTCCCTTAACCTATAAGTCTTCAATACACCAAAATCACTAAGGGGCACTAGATGCACTTACATATGCGATGATACTTGGTTAACTTACCATCTACTCTCTTCTACTTCTTCGAGATGGAGGCTGGTAGAAGCGTAGTCTTCGACAGGACTAGCTATCCCCCTCTTATTCTGGCATTCTGCAGTTCAGTCCACCGATATTGCCCCTTTACAAAGATACCATGCATATGTAGTGTAGATCCTTGCTTGCGAGTACTTTGGATGAGTACTCACGGTTGCTTTTCTCCCACTTTTCCCCCTTTCCATTCTTCTCGGTTGTCGCAACCAGATGGTGGAGCCCAGGAGTCAGACGCCACCTTCGACGACACCTATTACACCGAGGGTGCCTACTACTACGTGCAGGCCACCGCCGATGACTAGGGGTAGTTTAGGAGGATCCCAGGCAGGAGCCCTGCGCCTCTTTCGATCTATATCCCAGTTTGTGCTAGCCGTCTTATGGCACCTTGTTTAACTTTATGTCTGTACTCAGATATTGTTGCTTCCGCTGACTCACCTATGATCGAGCACTTGTATTCGAGCCCTCGAGGCCCCTGGCTTGTATTATGATGCGTGTATGACTTATTTTATTTTTAGAGTTGTGTTGTGATATCTTCCTGTGAGTACCTGATCTTGATCGTACACGTTTGCATGTATGATTAGTGTAGGATTGAATCGGGGGCGTCACAAGTTAGTATCATAGCCGACTGCCTGTAGGAATCCCCCTTCCAAACTCATTGGCCAAAGTTGAGTCTAGTCACTACAAAACTTTTACTAACATGGTTGTGTATCTTACGGGCCCACGTCGCCATTGGGTGGTATTAGGATCTTTTTACTCCTCGATCTATACTCTGGGACTCTGATCTCTCTACTATTCGGGTTAAATGATTTTACTAACTCTAACATTAGGTTCTCGTAACTACTTCGTCCCGGAGAGCCCCTCACTCCAGATGATTGCTTGGTGCACCAGAAGATTCCGAAGATACTCTTCGATGTTCTCTTGAGACTTGCGCCCGTCGCTTTTGCAGTTCCCTGCCACCAATATATCCCTATGGATAAATACATGCACATGTCATTCTTACTACTATTCCTAGTTGATCTTGTTATTACAAGATACCCCGAAATTCTCTCTATTGTTCTGAGAATACTTTGTGCCTACTACCTTGTAGTTCTTTGCAACATGAGTACCCCTACGAATAATTCCTCACACTGATCGAGGATTTGTTCATTCCTAGTTGTTCATGTGTTTCACCAAGGTCTTCGGAATACTATTCGATCTTCCAAAAATCCTCATTAGCTTATTTGTCTTGCAATTCTTGCTTGCATTATGGTTAACCCCATAAGTATAGTAATATTATTGGCATACTTTGTCATGATCACTTTGAGTCCATTGATTCAATAAGTTGCGAATGCTCGCAATCCTCAATCAGATCCTAGAATTCGTCCTTTCAGCTCAGATGTCACCCCGGACATGAGCTATTTCTCCGCAAATCAGCCCTTGATTGATTGGCCATCTAGGTCTATTCAACTTATCTATCCTTGACCAGAGCGTCTGCTTCTAATCCTTCATTTTGGAAATCATAATTCCTTTGTTATCTAAGCATCGACTTATTCAGATGTTCTATAATCCGATGTCTTTGCATTCTTTCTTCCTCTGATTGAGTACCGATACTCACATCAGCTTCGTTGTGGACTGCCAGGCCCATTGCTGGGTTATTATCCGATAGTATCCTTCACATTCAAAATTCTTGTGAGTTATTCCCATGATACATAATGTCTTTGACAATTTGTATCCTCTACTTTTGTCAACCATGCTCTACCTTTGAGCTCGCGTTATTTACCCTTGGAGTTTGTGGTATATGTTTCTAAGATGCCCCGTTGAGTTGAACCTATGCCTTCCTTAATCTGTGTGAACCCGAAAGTTTTCACGGGTCATACTCCTCTGGTAATTCACCAGGTAGATTTTGACACTAAAATCATTTTTATCTAGAGCAGTGAATGAAAGGTTATGCATTGAAGAAGTGGGAGTCGACCTTGAACTTGGTGTTCATGCCCATGGACACGATGTAGATCTTATCATTAAAGCTTCTCTTAAATTAATTATTCCCTTGGTATAAGTTCTTATATCTGGGATCCGGCCTTTTGCAATCATGGTTCCGACCATGTTCTCCTTTAAATACCATTTCTCATGCAAGTTTAAGCACTTGTCTTCTGCAGAGCAATACCCTAGTCCAACCTCTACTTTGATCTGTCGTCGAGTATTACCCCCCTGGTATCTCGAGATTATCTTGGAACTGCATAACTTCTTATGAGTTCTTCATCAAGTACTACATTCTCACTAATTACAATTTTTCATGCGCTCTGGGGTATTAAACACTCAAGGACACCGAAACTGGACCGAGTTCGTACTATGGTTCAACAACTCTTAGTAATATTCTTTAAGTACGAGTTTGTACCCGATCATGCCATTACTAGCCTGTTTGGCTATATCATTGTCGTGATGATTTTAACTATGCTACCTGGTCCTTATTCTCGGAGTTCCACTTTCGACAATGAGCTAAGCTTATGTCGATTTTCCTCGCCATATCATTTTGCCTTGAACAGCAAGCTTGATTTCGAGTTTGTGTCAGACTCATGGTTCCAATAACCTTTCGCTTCATCATTCCTTTGACTTGATGAAATCTCTCGACAATTGTGTCGTGATCATCATCAAAATTCTGAGCTCTTTTAGGATATCAATCGAATTCATGATGAAAAATACCATCCTTGCCCTCGATGATTTGTGTTATCATCGGCCACATTATTGCCTTCCCTCTAACACAAACTTGCTCATGTTTTGTGTTATACCTTGAGTTACTTGCTATCCGGCATTTGTTCTTCTTTACCTTGGAATATTACCACCTTTTATGTCAAGAATGTCCTAAGAATTTCACCACCTCTTAAGAATTCTTGGTATAGTGATACTTCTCACCCTCACCATTCTTTCTTGGTACCCGTGTTGTTTCTAACCGGAATACCGACAATTGAAGTATGATGTGTGAATTCAAAACTTCTAGCAACCCTAATGCTTTGAAGTGAATGGTCGAGTTTCATTCTAATTCTTTTGCTCATTAAGTCACCATTCTAACATTGATCGTGCAACCCAGCCCATATTTCGGGTGCACCTTTCAATCAATGTTTAATTGTGTATGTTTTTCCTCGAGCATACAACATTATATCATTTGATATGACAAATGTTATCTCCTTGTTCACATAATTGTGGAAATCCATCTTTTTGGAAATGTTGATGAAATGTTGCTGAATCCATCAGCCACCTCCTCATCCTCTCCTTGGATTAATGATGAACTCTTGTTTTGGAACTCGCTTCCATAGTTCATTTCCTGAAAATCTTACAATCTCGTCTCATCAATTGTGTTGCACCTTTTCTTCTCAGACATCCCGAGTCTGAGGTATCCTGACACCAATCAGATCTGAATCTCAGTCAGATATGATGGTTGGAACATTTTTCCAAGAGTTATAGCATTGGTCTATATAAGACCCAGTAAGGTGATGTCATGCCTAGCACACCTGGGCGGAGGACCTATTGTTATAGTATCCTTTTTAGCAAGTTTAGCCATTCTTCCGTGAGGAAATTGTAAGACTTATTTTTTAAGTTGCTCCTGATGGATCCTTTGTGAATCCAAAGTCTGATCTTTACCCAATGACCATGTCAATGCTATCTCGAGGCATGTCTGTAGTACTCCGATGTTCAATAAGAACATTTGAAGCACAATGCTAAATTTTCTTTATCAATTATTCAAACACTGTTGTTTGGGTAATGTCATGAAATTCCTCTCCCCTTACCTAAATGGTTTTCTACTTCTATCTTGTCATGGATATCATGCTCTGTTTGTCCGAAGGATATACCCCTGAAATATGTGTTTAAACACATTTTCCTTTCCATTGTTCTGTTTAATTTGATAATCATATTATCCTTTCCATTGTTTGGTTTAACCTTTCTTGAGGTCTATATGATCTAAGCAGTAATATTCTCCTGCTTATGTAAACATCTCGGTGTACAATTCTGTCAGTAAGACCCTGTTACTATTGTTGATGACATTCTGGTAGCCACCAATGGACGAGAACCTTGCCTATTGGTTCGCCTCATTCAAGAAGCAGGAAAATGGTTCTCCTCGTCCCTCGCCCTTGGTACCGGCGTTGATACCGACATAACTGACAGGCTATTCCCTGACATGCCTTGCTATCATGACCATGCAAGATGTCAACGTTCTTTCTACTTTTAACCCACATGATGGGCCCATAACCCACAGTTCCACAGGATCGAAACCTGACTCTCCTGTACACCCCCGGTTTCCAAAGTTATTCCTCGTGCGTGGCCTCGTACGTAGTTCATAGGCCACCTTCCGAGAGATCATCAATTCTGGTATCAAACACAATACTTATCCCCGCTGCTCTGAACCCCTTTCACGCCCTGTTTTCAGTCATCGAACTATTGCCTACCTGCTCGAAACTTCTCATGGTACCTTCTTACTTTGCTCTTGATATCTTCTTAAGTTTCAATTCGAGAGTTACTTTCCGCCACCTTCCCCGCCATTATCTACCAGATAGTCAACCATGAAGAGGTCCATTCTCCTGGAATACCCCCTTATTCTTTCGTAAGTACGATGGAGATTCGAAGAAAGGATGACAACTTCATCATGATGCCCTGATGCAGTGAATTGAAGACATCAACATAATGGATCAACTTCTTCGAGAAGAGCAACCAAGACCGTGAAGAATCGTTAGAATTTAGTAACCACATCTTTCCCCTTACTCTGCGTCTTAAAATCTCGGGACGAGATTTCTTGTAGTGGAGGAGAATTGTGACGCCCGGATAATTAGGCTACAGTAATCCCACGTTAACGATGCCACATCACCTCGGTTACTGTTGCTAATCTCGCGTTGGATCAAAACTATTCAAATTTGAATTTGAATTTTTGTCAAACATCAAAAAATTTCAAACATTAAAACTAAAATGTTTGGTTTGTGCCAGATAATGCATAGGTGATTAAGGTGAAGAAACCCTACTTTTATAAAACGTTTAAATGCTATAAGATGAATAAAATAGTAGCGAAAACTATTATTTAAATACTTTTAAATAATAAATAATTACAAAACTATTTTAGTTTAGGTAGCTAGTTAATGTGGCAGTGGCATATTTGGTAACATCAAATTAGGTGCCATTTTGGTATTTTGCTAAATCAAAAATAAAAGGAAACTAAGCTAAAACAGAAAAGAAATAAAATAAATAAAAGAAAAGAAAAACAATACAAAAATGAAGCAAACGAAAAAGAACCCCCCAACGGGCCAACCGACCCAACAGGCCAGCCCAGCTCCTTCCCCCGGCACAACCGCGCCTATAACCCCCCTTTTTACCGAAACCCTAACCCACTCGCTCCCACTCCCCCATGTCGCCACTCCCTCTCCCTCTCCCGATCCGATCTGGATCAGGGACGAAACCCCCCACTCCCCTCGCTCCTCGCCCCCTCTGCCTGATCTGGATCGGGGCATGACGCGCCGACCCCATCGCCGATCCCCGCCGCCTCGACGCCGCCCCACCGACTTCGCCGGTGTCGCCATGCCCCGCCGCGCGTCGGCCGCCGCCGTCCTCTCCATCGCCGGTGCCGCATCGCCGGACCGCCCCGACTCCTCCCCGAGCCCGCTGCCAGTACCCTATGGCTCCGCCGTGAGCACCTCCCTCTCCTCGCACTCCCCTTCTCCCGTGTCGGACGTCGCCGTGCACGCCGCCCCGCACCCGCGCGCCCCCGCGCTCGCATGCGGCCTCAATGGCCCTTGCTGCTGCTCTCTGCTTCCCATACCTCCGCTCCGCACACGCTCGGCGGCGCTCCCCTCCCTTCGCACGCACGCCCGATCCCGGCCTCGCCGCTGCCGCCTCGGTCCACCACTGGCGGCCGCACCTCTCCTGGCCGCATCCACCGTCGACCGCCGCTCCTGCCACCGCCTGCATCTCGCGCATGCCCCGCCTCGCCAGCGCAGCTACGGCCTCGCTGGCCCGCACGCCCGCAGCGCCTCCCTGCTCGCGCGTGATGCCACTGGGCACCGGTGCTCATCCCGCACGCGCCCATAACCGCGCTGGCCACACCGTCGCTCTCCCCCGGCTCGCATCGCCCCCGCAGCCCCACGCACTGCTCTCGCGCTTCGTCGCCCACCGCTGCCTCCCCCTTACCGCGTCACCGCTCACCTCGCCGTCTGCGGCAGCCGCTGCCGCCCCACGGCCATCGCGCTCGTCGCCGCCCCCGCCCGGTGCCACTCCGCCCTTGGTGCTGGCGTCGTCGTCCCGTGCCCCGCCTCCGCCTCTGGCCCCACAGGCCACCGTCGCGTCGGCGGCTAGTTCCGGTCCCCCCGCGGTGCCCCGGGTCTTCCCTTCGGGCGCAAACGCGCGGGCACCCGCTGCCCGTTTCGCCCGCTAGGCCCTCTGGGGCCTATGACAAAGGGGCCCCACCCCCAGAACGTTAATAAAAAAAGGAAACAAAAATAATAATAATTAATAAACTAAATAAATAAAATAAATTAATTAACTTAACCAAATTAATCTATTAATTAAACTAATTAACTTGGTTAGTTAGTTATCAGTGAATGACATGTGGGACCCAGTGGTCTGTTGACTAGTCAAAGTCCACGGTTGACCACTGACGTCATGCTGAAATCATGCTGACGTCATAATTACATTTTCTAATTAAATTAATTCTGTTAATTCTAAAAATGAATTAAATCTTTAAAAATTACTATAAAATAATCAGTAACTCGGATGAAAATACTTTATAGATGAAAGTTGCTCAAAACGACGAGACAAATCCGAATACGCAGTCCGTTTGCCAACCACACGTCCCTAGGATAGCGAACGTGCAATAATCCACCTCCGGTTCATCTGCCCGAAAATGTCAAACACCAGGAATACTTTCCCGGATGTTTCCCCCCTTCACCGGTATCACCTACTGCCGCGTTAGGGCACACCTAGCACCGCTCATTGTCATGTCATGCATTGTCCTGCATATGTTTGCATTATATTTATTGTTTCTTCCCCCTCTTCTCTTGTTAGACCTCGAGACCGCCGCCGATACCCCCGTGATCGACTACATCGACGGCGACCCCTCCTTGCCAGAGCAACCAGGCAAGCCCCCCTTGATCAACCCGATATCGCCTATTCCTTCTCTCTACTGCTTGCATTAGAGTAGTGTAGCATGTTACTGCTTTCGGTTTGTCCTATTTTGTTGCATAGCCTATCATTATTGCTACAGTTGTTACCCTTACCTGCAATCCTAAATGCTTAGTATAGGATGCTAGTATTCCATCAGTGGCCCTACATTCTTGTCCGTCTGCCATCATATACTAACGGGCCATGATCACTCGGGAGGTGATCACGGGTATATACTTACATACATATTATATGATACATATGATGACTAAAGTCGGGTTGGCTCGTAGAGTACCCGCAAGTGATTTTGATGTGGGGGATGAAAGGACAGGTGGTTCCATCCCGGTAGTGGTGGGCCTGGGTTCCCGACGGCCCCTGACTGTTACTTTGTGGCAGAGCGACAGGGCAGGTTGAGACCACCTAGGTGAGAGGTGGGCCTGGCCCTGGTCGGCGTCCGTGGTTACATCAATTAACACGCTTAGCGAGATCTTGGTATTTGATCTGAGTCTGGCCACTGGCCTATACGCACTAACCAACTACGCGCGAACAGTTATGGGCACTCGACGTCATGGTATCAGCCGAAGCCTTCTTGACATCAGCGACTGAGTGGCGTGCGCCGGATTCGACTGGAACGCCTACTCTTATATTAGGGAGGCTAGGTCTGCTTACGGGCCACGTTCGCAACGTGCAGGTGTGCGATGGGCGATGGGCCCAGACCCCTGCGCGCATAGGATTTAGACCAGCGTGCTGACCTCTCTATTGTGCCTAGGTAGGGCTAAGACGTGTTGATCTTCCGAGGCCGGGCATGACCCAGGAAAGTGTGTCCGGCCCGAGGGATCGAGCGTGTTGGGTAATGTGGTGCGCCCCTGCAGGGAAGTTTATCTATTCTAATAGCTGTGTCCCTCGGTAAAAGGACGACCCAGAGTTGTACCTTGACCTTATGACAACTAGAACCGGATACTTAATAAAACACACCCTTCCAAGTGCCAGATACAACCCGGTGATCGCTCTCTAACAGGGCGACGAGGAGAGGATCACCGGGTAGGATTATGCTATGCTGAAAGTGCGTTATATCGACTAGAGGGGGGTGAATAGGCGATTTTTATGAATTCTTCACTGAGGAATTTGCGGGTGAGGAAATTCCTTAGCGAAGAACTACTTGGGGGGGGGGGGGGGGGGGGGGGGGGGGGGGGGGGGGGGGGGGGGGGGGGGGGGGGGGGGGGGGGGGGGGGGGGGGGGGGGGGGGGGGGGGGGGGGGGGGGGGGGGGGGGGGGGGGGGGGGGGGGGGGGGGGGGGGGGGGGGGGGGGGGGGGGGGGGGGGGGGGGGGGGGGGGGGGGGGGGGGGGGGGGGGGGGGGGGGGGGGGGGGGGGGGGGGGGGGGGGGGGGGGGGGGGGGGGGGGGGGGGGGGGGGGGGGGGGGGGGGGGGGGGGGGGGGGGGGGGGGGGGGGGGGGGGGGGGGGGGGGGGGGGGGGGGGGGGGGGGGGGGGGGGGGGGGGGGGGGGGGGGGGGGGGGGGGGGGGGGGGGGGGGGGGGGGGGGGGGGGGGGGGGGGGGGGGGGGGGGGGGGGGGGGGGGGGGGGGGGGGGGGGGGGGGGGGGGGGGGGGGGGGGGGGGGGGGGGGGGGGGGGGGGGGGGGGGGGGGGGGGGGGGGGGGGGGGGGGGGGGGGGGGGGGGGGGGGGGGGGGGGGGGGGGGGGGGGGGGGGGGGGGGGGGGGGGGGGGGGGGGGGGGGGGGGGGGGGGGGGGGGGGGGGGGGGGGGGGGGGGGGGGGGGGGGGGGGGGGGGGGGGGGGGGGGGGGGGGGGGGGGGGGGGGGGGGGGGGGGGGGGGGGGGGGGGGGGGGGGGGGGGGGGGGGGGGGGGGGGGGGGGGGGGGGGGGGGGGGGGGGGGGGGGGGGGGGGGGGGGGGGGGGGGGGGGGGGGGGGGGGGGGGGGGGGGGGGGGGGGGGGGGGGGGGGGGGGGGGGGGGGGGGGGGGGGGGGGGGGGGGGGGGGGGGGGGGGGGGGGGGGGGGGGGGGGGGGGGGGGGGGGGGGGGGGGGGGGGGGGGGGGGGGGGGGGGGGGGGGGGGGGGGGGGGGGGGGGGGGGGGGGGGGGGGGGGGGGGGGGGGGGGGGGGGGGGGGGGGGGGGGGGGGGGGGGGGGGGGGGGGGGGGGGGGGGGGGGGGGGGGGGGGGGGGGGGGGGGGGGGGGGGGGGGGGGGGGGGGGGGGGGGGGGGGGGGGGGGGGGGGGGGGGGGGGGGGGGGGGGGGGGGGGGGGGGGGGGGGGGGGGGGGGGGGGGGGGGGGGGGGGGGGGGGGGGGGGGGGGGGGGGGGGGGGGGGGGGGGGGGGGGGGGGGGGGGGGGGGGGGGGGGGGGGGGGGGGGGGGGGGGGGGGGGGGGGGGGGGGGGGGGGGGGGGGGGGGGGGGGGGGGGGGGGGGGGGGGGGGGGGGGGGGGGGGGGGGGGGGGGGGGGGGGGGGGGGGGGGGGGGGGGGGGGGGGGGGGGGGGGGGGGGGGGGGGGGGGGGGGGGGGGGGGGGGGGGGGGGGGGGGGGGGGGGGGGGGGGGGGGGGGGGGGGGGGGGGGGGGGGGGGGGGGGGGGGGGGGGGGGGGGGGGGGGGGGGGGGGGGGGGGGGGGGGGGGGGGGGGGGGGGGGGGGGGGGGGGGGGGGGGGGGGGGGGGGGGGGGGGGGGGGGGGGGGGGGGGGGGGGGGGGGGGGGGGGGGGGGGGGGGGGGGGGGGGGGGGGGGGGGGGGGGGGGGGGGGGGGGGGGGGGGGGGGGGGGGGGGGGGGGGGGGGGGGGGGGGGGGGGGGGGGGGGGGGGGGGGGGGGGGGGGGGGGGGGGGGGGGGGGGGGGGGGGGGGGGGGGGGGGGGGGGGGGGGGGGGGGGGGGGGGGGGGGGGGGGGGGGGGGGGGGGGGGGGGGGGGGGGGGGGGGGGGGGGGGGGGGGGGGGGGGGGGGGGGGGGGGGGCCTAATTTGATGTTACCAAATATGCCACTGCCACATTAACTAGCTACCTAAACTAAAATAGTTTTGTAATTATTTATTATTTAAAAGTATTTAAATAATAGTTTCCGCTACTATTTTATTCATCTTATAGCATTTAAACGTTTTATAAAAGTAGGGTTTCTTCACCTTAATCACCTATGCATTATTTGGCACAAACCGAACATTTTAGTTTTAATGCTTGAAATTTTTTGATGTTTAACAAAAATTCAAATTTGCATTTGAATAGTTTTGATCCAACGCGAGATTAGCAACAGTAATCGAGGTGATGTGGCATCGTTAACGTGGGATTACTGTAGCCTAATTACCCAGGCGTCACAACAAGTAGGATATAATTTCATTGCATGACTATTGACTTTCGTTCTTGCATAGGGTATGACAAACCTTAACACCAATATTCTTACTAAACCATAATTACTTATCAACATAACTCACATATCACATCATCATATCTCAAAACTATTACTAAGAATCAAGTTTATTTTGTCCAATGATCTTCATGAAAGTTTTTATTATATCCTTCTTGGATATCTATCACTTTGGGACTAATTTTCATGTGTTGCTTTTCATAAGCTCAAACAAATATAAGTGAAGATCATGAGCATAATTTTTTTTATTTCTCTCAAAATAATTTAAGTGAAGCAAGAGAGAATTTCTTCAAAATTTTACTAACTCTCAAATAAATCTAAGTGAAGCAAGAGATCATTTCTTCAAAAATACTAAGCACACCGTGCTCAAAAAGATATAAGTGAAGCACTAGAGCAAGTCCATAGCTCATAAAAATTTAAGTGAAGCATAGAGAGCAATTCTAACAAGTCATGACATAATTTTGGCTCTCTCAAATAGGTGTGTCCATCAAGGATTCAAGACTCAAAACACAAAATAAAACAAGCAAAGACTCATATCATACAAGATGATCCAAGCAAAACACGTATGATGTGACGAATAAAAATATAGCTTCGAGTAAAATACCGATGGTTGTTAGAAGAAAGAGGGGATGCCACTCCGGGGCATCCTCAAGCTTAGGCTCTTCTATCCTTTATTCCTTCATCCATCGTAAGATAACCCAAAACTTGAAAACTTCAATCACGCAAAACTCAACAAAACTTTCGTGAGATCCGTTATTATAAGAAAGCAAACCACTAGTTTAAGTATTGTACGAAATCAATTAATATTTTGTTTTTGCATTATATCTACTGTATTACAACTTTTCTATGACAAAAACTCATCAAATAAAACCATAGAGCCATCAAAATAAGCACACAACACAAAGAAAACAGAATCTGTCAAAACAGAACAGTCTGTAGCAATCTGACTTTTTCGAATACTTCTGTAACTCCAAAAATTCTGAAAAACTAGGACGACCTGTGTAATTTGTATATTAATCTTCTGCAAAAGAATTGTCATTTTATCACGTTCTGGTGATTTTTAACAATTATTTTCATGAGCGCAAAAGTTTCTGTTTTGCAGCAAGATCAAACAACTATTACCCAAGAAGATCCTATCGGTTCTACTTGGCACAAACACTAATTAAAAAACAAAAAACACAATCATAACAGTAGCATAATTGTGCTAACACTCAAGAACATAAAGCAAAAAGCAAAAATAAAATTTATTCATTGGGTTGCGTCCCAACAAGCGCTATAGTTTTACGCCCTTAGCTAGGCATAAAGCAAGGATCTAAGTTTTGTCATCTTGGTCCAACTCTTCAATCAAACACTTAGAATCCTTCAAAGATTTAGCATAAAGATCTTCAATAACAACACTCCTAGGAATAAATTCAAAAATTTCATTCTTGCAAAAAGGATCTCTTATCACTTCAACAAAATCCGGGTGAATACCAATCATCTTAAGATCTTCCTTATTACTATTACTAGAGGTTGCACCCTAGTTCTTGGTAACTTTGACAATCTTTACAGGAGTTTTTTCGATAGTTTTAGTGGAAGTGAAAGCCATTCTTAGTTTACTAAAAATTTCTTCTAGTTTATCGATCCGAGATGGGGTTTCTTCTATTCTTTCATGGATTACGGTACCCTTTTCTTTTAACAACTTAAAAATATCTCCCGCTTTTGACCCATTATTGGTAGCAGAATTATTCATATTTTTATCTATAATTTCCACATGATCTTTGGTGAGCATTTTCTTTTCAATAGCATCTAGTCTTTCCATAACATTCTCAAGAGTCAAAGTTGTTTCATTAATCATGAGAGGTGGTGAGCCCACTAAATTTCCCATAGCATTAAAAGCATCAAGAGAAGGACACATCAAGAAATTTCAACCGGAGATCGTATCATGGATGAATCTATACCAAGTGGTGATGCCAACATGAAAACAACGAAGAAGAACAATGGTAGATTGCTTACGGATAGATCTATTATGAGCATTGCAAATTCTATACCAAGCATCTTTTAAACTTTCTCCTCCCCTTTGTTTAAAGTTGAGAACCTTGTTCTCAGGAGTGCAAGCAATAGAGGAAGAGCTATCCATAACGATAATAACGGCAAACAAGATTGCACACAAAAACAGATCCAGCAAGAAAACGGCGAACGGAAAAAGAGAGGCGAATAAAACGGCAAATTTTTGTGGAGTGGGGGAGAGGAAAACGAGAGAAAAATGGCAAATAATGTAAATTGTGAGGAGATAAGATTTGTGATTAGGAACCTGGTATATGTTGAAGATCCTGCCCGGCAACGGCGCCAGAAATTCCTTTTGATGTCGCTTGAAGCTACGTCGGTATTTCCCCAAAGAGGAAGGGATGATGCAGCACAGCGGCGGTAGGTATTTCCCTTAGATATGAAACCAAGGTTATCGAACCAGTAGGAGAACCAAGCAACACAACATAAATAGCCCCTGGACACAGATAACAAATCCTCGCAACCCGATGTGTTAAAGGGGTTGTCAATCCCTTCCGGGGTACGGCGCCTCAAGATAGGTAAACGAACATGAGATAAATTGTAGTAGATTGATAGATCGAACGCCAAACAAAATAAATAGAAATAAAATGCAGCAAGGAATTTTTGTATTTTTGGTTTAATAGATCTGAAAATAAATGCAAGGAAAAATTAGATCGCAAAGGCAAATATATGAGAAAGAGACCCGGGGGTCGTAGATTTCACTAGTGGCTTCTCTCGAGAAAAATAGCAAACGTGGGTGAATAAATTACTGTTGGGCAATTGATAGAACTTCAAATACTCATGACGATATCCAGGCAATGATCATTATATAGGCATCATGTCCAAGATTAATAGACCGACTCCTGCCTGCATCTACTACTATTACTCCACACATCGACCGCTATCCAGCATGCATCTAGTGTATTAAGTTCATGGAGAAACGAAGTAATGCAATAAGATCGATGACATGATGTAGACAAGATCTATCTATGAAGAGATAGACCCCATCATTTTATCCTTAGTAGCAACGATACATACGTGTCGGTTCCCTTTCTGTCACTGGGATCAAGCACCGTAAGATCGAACCCACTACAAAGCACCTCTTCCCATTGCAAGATAAATAGATCAAGTTGGCCAAACAAAACCCAAATATTGGAGAAGAAATACGAGGCTATAAGAGATCATGCATATAAGAGATCAAAGAAACTCAAATAACTTTCATGGATATAAAAAGTTAGATCTGATCATAAACTCCAAGTTCATCGATCCCTACAAACACACCGCAAAAGAGTTACATCATATGGATCTCCAAGAGACCATTGTATTGAGAATTCAGCGAGAGAGAGGAAGCCATCTAGCTACTAACTACGGACCCAAAGGTCTACAAAGAACTACTCACGCATCATCGGAGAGGCACCAATGGAGGTAGTGAACCCCCATCCGAGATGGTGTCTAGATTGGATCTGGTGATTATGGACTCTGCGGCGGCTAGATGAATATTTCGTCGACTCCCCTAGGGTTTCTGGAATATTTGGGTATTTATAGAGCAAAGAGGCAGTCCGGGTGGCACCCGAGTTGGGCACAATCCACCAGGGCGCACTTGGGCCTCCTGGCGTGCCCTGGTGGGTTGTGCCCTCCTCGAGGCACCCCCCCAGGCGTAGCCAGGGCCCATTATGTTCCTTTTGGTCCTAAAAAAATCTCCGTGGAGTTTCGTTGCATTTGGACTCCGTCTGATATTGATTTCCTGCGATGTAAAAAACATGCAGAAAACATAAACTGGCACTTGGCACTATGTCAATAGGTTAGTACCAAAAAATGATATAAAATGATTATAAAACATCCAAGATTGATAATATAAAAGCATGGAACAATCAAAAATTATAGATACGTTAGAGACGTATCATTGTTCCTGAAGTCCTTGGCCAGCGACGACGACATTCTCGCTGGCGTCATTAAGCAACAGGAGCTGGTCGACGGCTTGATGAAGATGCTCGAGATCAGTGATGCTTCGATTGACAAAGTGACCGGCCTCATAGAGCAACTCATGGGTGACAATGCGAAGCTCCTCAAGGCGCTCGCCGAGAAGGAGGAGGAGGCCACTGGCTAGAAGATGCCGCATGAGCAGAGCAGTGCCTCAGGGATGACACTTACAACGGTTATCGAGGAACTGATGGGTGACTTGGGGGGGGGGGGGGGGGGGGGGGGGGGGGGGGGGGGGGGGGGGGGGGGGGGGGGGGGGGGGGGGGGGGGGGGGGGGGGGGGGGGGGGGGGGGGGGGGGGGGGGGGGGGGGGGGGGGGGGGGGGGGGGGGGGGGGGGGGGGGGGGGGGGGGGGGGGGGGGGGGGGGGGGGGGGGGGGGGGGGGGGGGGGGGGGGGGGGGGGGGGGGGGGGGGGGGGGGGGGGGGGGGGGGGGGGGGGGGGGGGGGGGGGGGGGGGGGGGGGGGGGGGGGGGGGGGGGGGGGGGGGGGGGGGGGGGGGGGGGGGGGGGGGGGGGGGGGGGGGGGGGGGGGGGGGGGGGGGGGGGGGGGGGGGGGGGGGGGGGGGGGGGGGGGGGGGGGGGGGGGGGGGGGGGGGGGGGGGGGGGGGGGGGGGGGGGGGGGGGGGGGGGGGGGGGGGGGGGGGGGGGGGGGGGGGGGGGGGGGGGGGGGGGGGGGGGGGGGGGGGGGGGGGGGGGGGGGGGGGGGGGGGGGGGGGGGGGGGGGGGGGGGGGGGGGGGGGGGGGGGGGGGGGGGGGGGGGGGGGGGGGGGGGGGGGGGGGGGGGGGGGGGGGGGGGGGGGGGGGGGGGGGGGGGGGGGGGGGGGGGGGGGGGGGGGGGGGGGGGGGGGGGGGGGGGGGGGGGGGGGGGGGGGGGGGGGGGGGGGGGGGGGGGGGGGGGGGGGGGGGGGGGGGGGGGGGGGGGGGGGGGGGGGGGGGGGGGGGGGGGGGGGGGGGGGGGGGGGGGGGGGGGGGGGGGGGGGGGGGGGGGGGGGGGGGGGGGGGGGGGGGGGGGGGGGGGGGGGGGGGGGGGGGGGGGGGGGGGGGGGGGGGGGGGGGGGGGGGGGGGGGGGGGGGGGGGGGGGGGGGGGGGGGGGGGGGGGGGGGGGGGGGGGGGGGGGGGGGGGGGGGGGGGGGGGGGGGGGGGGGGGGGGGGGGGGGGGGGGGGGGGGGGGGGGGGGGGGGGGGGGGGGGGGGGGGGGGGGGGGGGGGGGGGGGGGGGGGGGGGGGGGGGGGGGGGGGGGGGGGGGGGGGGGGGGGGGGGGGGGGGGGGGGGGGGGGGGGGGGGGGGGGGGGGGGGGGGGGGGGGGGGGGGGGGGGGGGGGGGGGGGGGGGGGGGGGGGGGGGGGGGGGGGGGGGGGGGGGGGGGGGGGGGGGGGGGGGGGGGGGGGGGGGGGGGGGGGGGGGGGGGGGGGGGGGGGGGGGGGGGGGGGGGGGGGGGGGGGGGGGGGGGGGGGGGGGGGGGGGGGGGGGGGGGGGGGGGGGGGGGGGGGGGGGGGGGGGGGGGGGGGGGGGGGGGGGGGGGGGGGGGGGGGGGGGGGGGGGGGGGGGGGGGGGGGGGGGGGGGGGGGGGGGGGGGGGGGGGGGGGGGGGGGGGGGGGGGGGGGGGGGGGGGGGGGGGGGGGGGGGGGGGGGGGGGGGGGGGGGGGGGGGGGGGGGGGGGGGGGGGGGGGGGGGGGGGGGGGGGGGGGGGGGGGGGGGGGGGGGGGGGGGGGGGGGGGGGGGGGGGGGGGGGGGGGGGGGGGGGGGGGGGGGGGGGGGGGGGGGGGGGGGGGGGGGGGGGGGGGGGGGGGGGGGGGGGGGGGGGGGGGGGGGGGGGGGGGGGGGGGGGGGGGGGGGGGGGGGGGGGGGGGGGGGGGGGGGGGGGGGGGGGGGGGGGGGGGGGGGGGGGGGGGGGGGGGGGGGGGGGGGGGGGGGGGGGGGGGGGGGGGGGGGGGGGGGGGGGGGGGGGGGGGGGGGGGGGGGGGGGGGGGGGGGGGGGGGGGGGGGGGGGGGGGGGGGGGGGGGGGGGAAAGCTTGGCCCAAATTGGGCAATGTTTTTACCACGACATATATGTGCCATGACGTGACACCATGCCACCTTTGTTGACTTTCTGGTGTGTTTATGATTTACGAGGATTTAAAAACTGAGATTCCAAATGTTTGAGGACGAGCCAGGACGCCGGTACGGTTGTAATTCGTTCCCATTCCTTGCATGGGACCTAAACATGCACCCAAGGAGACATGTATAAATTTACTAGCCATTTTGGTGAACTGGAGCATGTACTTGTAGTTCAGATTTGAATTATGGACATTAAATGCCTAGGAAACTCAATTAGTGTATAAAAAGGCCAAACGAACCCTGAATAAGTTTAAATTTCGGCATGGATATCCTGTCGTTCCATGTTGCCCGTAGAAGAAAATACAAGGCGAAAAGAGGCAGTGATTACATGTTTCCCTATCGGAACCACGAGGCTTCTTTGAGAGAAGCTCTGGTTTGTAAGAGGCTTGTAATAAAACTTGCGACAAAATGACGAAAAAAATCCTCAAGATATATGTGCCATGTCGTGACACCATGCCAGGTTTCACGATTTTCTGGTGAGTTTTGGATTTACGGGGATTTAAAAACTGAGATTCTTCTCCTAAAATGTTTTCAAATAGCGCACGGTTCACTCATGAAAGTCATGTGCCTACCAAACCGTGGCCGATGCCCCCCTCCTCCCTGCTGCACGCGCAATCTGAGTCATGCGTTCTGATTGGCCAGAACCCAAACCCCACGGATCGTACATGTGCACCGTTGGATGCTCCCAGATCGAACGGCAACCCTTAGCCCTTTCTACAGCACATGCAGTACATGGGTAAGCACTGTGCGCATGCGCCGTGCTAGCTCATGCTTCCTTCTGTACTACATTTTCTAAACAGGCTACCATTCCCGCTACTCCTCTCATCGGTTTTCCGCCTCTTCTCCCATCGTTTTCCCACTACTAGTGTCAGTGCTCATTGAAGGCTAGCGGCGACACACCGGCCATGTAAATATTGCACACAGTTTCTAAAAGAACAAATGTGTGTGATAGGAGGGAGTAGGTCCCATAGGGTGACCAGCGTGAAACGCCTTAATGGCAAGGAGGCCATTCCTATCAGCAAGGGGCGGCTTCCCATCCCCTAGCCTAGTCAAATAGAATGCAGAAGTTAAGCGTGCTTGGCTGGAGTAGTCCAAGGATGGGTGACCTGATGGGAAGTTGCATATCTCAAGCTTCATTTAAACACCATGACACAGTCATTATAGAGATAAATATCTCTATAGTGACCCATCATGGCAATTATATAAACCTTGTGATCCTTGTTTTGCTAATTTGTAGACTATGTTTTTACTGGTTATTTTTTGCTATAAAAAATTAAAGAATGATTGACTCGACCTGTCATGGCAATTATATAAACCTTTTTCGGCGATTATATGAACCTTTTTCAGGTCGCATGTAGGGTATAGGGGGCAGGGCATTCTTATCGAGAATATCTCCCTTGTGGGGCTTATAGACGCTGCACATATCTGTGGGCTCCCTGAGGTATATATACTATCCTTTGCCGACAATGAGGGGGCCCCACACAATCTATCCCTTTGACTCAACAACGAGAAGGGTTTGACCATGATGGTTTCCTATAGATACTAGTAAGGTACACGTCCATTGTACGCATGAGATTTGGTAACCAAATTATGAATAAATACCACACTATAGCATGTAAGCTTTGAGTCATATATGCATGATGTAGATGTTCGTTTAATTCTTATAGTTCATCTCATTCAAAATCAATTAGTTTTATAAAAAAACTATTTTATGATTCATGGAATTGTGCATTGTAAAGCATAAAGTAAAAACAAAAACTGACAATTCGTTTAGAAAAAAAAGTTTGGGCAATTAAGATATGGAAGATTCTAGAACAAAGGAGAAGTGCTTGTGTTTTGAGGATTGTGCATTATGCTTAAGTTCAACCATGGAGTCTTCTAGACTGTACATGTGGCAGAATCTGGTGGAATGTAGATGCTCGGATTTGCCATCTCTGTACCATCGGATTGGCTTCATCCATTGACCAACTTTCAAATTTATTCGCACACTATATAGGGGTATAGATGTGTGCCATGCTAGAGCAAATAAAGTTTGAGCGCATGCGTGGGACGACCCCCCCTCCCGCCGCATCGAAGTTGGGAAACTGACATCGTACATACTGAATCAGGCTTGGAGTCGGGTACGGTGTTCGGTTTGTAATGTAGTTGGTGGCCCATCGAAGTTGTGCATTTTGGATTTAAACACATCACACACCACCATACCCATACATATTTTTGGGCCGCATGCAGTGTATACGGGGTCTTCTGATCAACCACATCTCCCTCGTGTGGTTTTTTGTGACGAGACGCATATCTTTGGGCTCCCCGAGTGTATATATATCATCCCTTTGACTTATAACGAGGGGTATGTGTTCGCCATGAATGGATTCCTCCTAGTTCGTGTTAGGGCCGGTCACCATCACATGTCGCTCAACCAAAACTCGAGCTCATGCGTTGTCAGGATTCCCTCCCACATGCTCGGATTGCTGGGGTCGACCTACATCGTACCCTGCGTATCTCGTCCTTAACTACCTTGCCTTCATGGTTGTTGTCTGTATCGAGAGGTAGGCACCACATCTAAATTGTACATTATTCTATATTGAAGACACACATCACCCCTTTCCAATGTACATCATTTCGGGCCACATGCGAGAGGTGCTGGTTTTGTGGTCCCTCTCGTGCGATTTTTATGATGGTTCAATCTATTGGCCCAAGCGGTTTATCGACAACAATAGTTGTTGTTTGACCAAATGATAGATTCATTGGTCCGTCTTATGGTAGGTCATGGCGACATGCATGTATGACCAAAGTATCTTTACGTGCATCCGCCCCGCTGACACGAAGTGGGAGGTGGTGGGCCAAGCATCCTAGCTATAGCTACGACATTATGTCATTATAGATATATCCAAGGGTGCTTTCGGGTTTGCGAGGCAGGTGCCACCAAAGTTATGCATTGTGTATTTAAAGTTTCAAACATCACACCCAATATTCCTACATTTATTTGGCCACTTCCAGGTGGTTCTTGACTTCTGGCCCCTCTCATCGATCTTCGACGACGTGCCCAACCATGGGCCCACGCGGTCAAAGTTGTGCATTGGAATTTTGAACATCACAGACCACCCTTTTCACTCATATATATTTGGGTCACATGCTGGTGTGGCTGTCTTCTGACCCTCTCTCACATTTTTTTCTGCAAAGACTCTGATGACGCTCAACAGACACGGGTACAATATCTTAATCATGTGCGATGCAAGTGCATTGTGAATCACGACGATTGCGCAAGCGCGAGCGAAGGTGGAGGTACTGGCTCAACTGTGTGCGATGCAAGTGCGCTGTAAAATCACCATGACTACGCGAGCACGAGCAAAGTGTGGAGGTACTGTCTTAACCGTGTGCGATGCAAGTGCGCTGTAAAATCACCACCTGCGCAAGCTAAAGGCGGGTAAGTTTATTTGGAAATTAGGATGGACCATGTGCGATAGACCAGCTAGCTAGAAATATAAAAACAAACTACCCACCTTGAGCATTGCAAAAATCGGTGGTTCCGCCACTTTTCCTTATTATCATACATGCATATTCTTATTGGACCGTGCGCGATCTTGGGCCCTCCCGCCCCGCATCAATTCCTTTACCCAAATTTTAGTAGCCTCGTACTTCAACCATCGCCCACACTCCTCCAGCACCGACCTTATAGTAAAATTGTAGTAGCCGAGGCACTTGAACCGTCGCCCTCGCTCGCGGCCGCCGCCAGCGCCGCTGCCGCCGCCGCCAACCCCTGTCGGTCTGCCTGTTCCTCCTAGCTTATATAATAAAGTTAAGGTTACCCAGCGATTCCCATACCGTCGCCCCACTCACCTGAGTTTTTAGATGAGGCCTCCGGTGTCCCTCCCCACCAGACCCACATCCCTTGCTCCAGAATGTCACAGCCTAAGCTCGATCACGTATCCTGGGGAGCCTGACAAGCATTCGGCCAAGAAGAGGTTTATCATGGCCTCTCCAGGACGTTGGTGAGGTGGCCGCCATTCGCCCCGACCTATCGATCCCAGAGCAACATGTTGCAGCGGAAGCAGGCGAAGACGTTGACTACGTTGCCATGCCGAAGGCTTCATGTCAGCGGGCAAACGTATTACTGTATCTCGGGAAAGCTGGCTACGACATCAAGCTCGTCGACAGCGACGGCTTTACGGGGGCCATGTCATAGGTTAAGTGGTCCATCCCCAACCCCTCTGGTTCAACCACCGTCAATTTCTTAGATGACCGTGCCGCTGATCTCCTCTGCCAAGTGGTCAAGGATTTGCGATCCTTATACGCCATCGAGCCCATTTTATCATTTTTGAAGGACCGATTCTACGACGGCTGCTTGGGATCCTCAATTGCCAAGTCAGATCTCATCGATCACGACCACGACCACGAGGAGGGCACCCAGGAAGGTTCTTCCAAGGTGAAACAACCCATCTGTGACATCAGACAGCGCACCATGGGTCTGTGCTCTTCCAACTGGAAGGATCTCGTCCATGTAATGTGAGGCAACATCCTATCAGCAAATCTTACATTTTCTAGCTTGCCAACCATACCCTTTGTTGTAGTAGCATTTGTCGTGCGGTGCTTTAAACGTGCCGTGTTTAATTATTTTAGTTATGCAAAAATGTATTGTTCAATAGGGCTATGTGATGTTTAAGTATGAATTGTCCACTTCAGTTTCACGAATGGCCATATTTGGTTGTTTATAGTGAGTAGATGCCTTGTTTATCTGTATTTGGTTGTTAGCTTGGTTATAGTGAGCATTTTTCCAGTTATCGAGCAGATGCCTTGTTTATATGTATTTGGTTCTTAGTTTGGTTGCAGTGAGCATTTCTCCAGTTATCAAGCAGATGCCTTGTTTATCTGTATTTGGTTGTTAGGTTGCTTTTTTAGCATTTGTCCAGTTATCGAGCAGATGCCTTGTTTATATGTATTTGGTTCTTAGTTTGGTTGCAGTGAGCATTTGTCCAGTTATCAAGCAGATGCCTTGTTTATCTGTATTTGGTTGTTAAGTTGCTTTTTTTAGCATTTGTCCAGTTTTCAAGCAGATGCCTTGTTTATCTGTATCTGCTGGTTAGGTTGGTTGCAGTGAGCATTTGTCCAGTTTTCAGGCACATGCCCTATTTATCTGTATTTGCTTGTTAGGTTGGTTGCAGTGAGACCCTGTCCAGTTTTCAATGGCTATATTTGGTTGTTACACTGATCATTTATGCCTTGTTTATTTCAGTCATTCACAATGTGTTGTTCATTATGTGCAAATCGGAACTGTGCCGCTCGACCGCATCAATACCAGTTTGAACAGCTATATTTGGTTCCAGTTATGCCTGGTGTAGTTTAACACATGCCCTTTAATTCAGTTTTACACATTTATCCAGTGCGATGTTTAAGCATTACCTACGCGCTATTCATTTTCAACAATACCAGTTTGAAATGCAATATTTGATGGCTGTTAAGCCTGCTCACGGTAACATTGCCTTCCATTTTATATCTGCTTTAACAGCATGCTGAAACCAACACATTCAAGCTATCATTTGGAGATGATGTTGTTTACCTTTGCTATATTTGTTTGATGTTAAGGTTGTTGTACTTATCATGCCTTTCCACTACTTATGCAGGACAACAACGGGAGTGGCCACCATTTTCTGCCGAGGTTAGCTTCATCCCTCGGCTTGTACTCCCCCCGTTGTTCCATAATGTAGTGCATATAGATCCAGGCCTGGACACTTGTTAGCTTCTAACATTGACTTGTTGCTTGTATGTACATATGCCCTTGGCAAGGATCCACACATCGACCCTTTTTGCGTATGGGGCAATGAGATATTCATGAACAAGCATCAAGTGAGGAAACTGATAAGGATTATTAGCAAAAAGATATGAATGGTGGCAAGTAAATTATTTGTTTATGCTCTATCCAACACAACAGTGAGCTGTAGGATGGTAACTACAAACTCTGCAGCCTTCTCTTTTTACTGCCCATAATGAGTTGTTAGACAACAATGTCTGAATCTTTTTCGTTCGCGGTGGTTCCTGAAGCAGTTCACTCAAGATTACCTCGCAAAGTACATGATTGGTGGACACGCAATCAAGGTTAAAGTATTTCATCTAGACTACAATGAGCATCGGGAAGTCATAATGAAGACAGTGAAGGATGGACAGGCAGCCATCACAACGGGTTGGCCTAGAGTCATGCGCGCATTATGCATGGAGGAGGGCACAATATGGGCATTCCGCTTCACCTTCTCCAGCAACCAGAATGTCTTATGCCTCTCTCTTTATAGTCTTTAGTACAACTATGGTTCATCATTCTTTACTTGGTGCTTCGGTAGTTCTTCAGTATATGTACCTGTGCATCGAATAATGCATTCGTGGTTGAGCCTATATTTGTAATAAACATGGTTGGATATGAAATAAGTGATTGCCTACTTTCAAATTCAAAACATGTGATTTTTAAATTAGGGATTGCACTACACACGGTTTGCGAAAGCGAAACATCTGCGATAGACATGGAGATCAGACACATTTCTTGGATCCTCTACGTGTGCGATCAATCTCCACTGCACACACGACATCCTCTTAAAAACTGTTTGCGTTAGGTCACCTTGTGCAAATGATTACCAGATAAAAACTGTGTGTGATGGACAGCCTTTGCCACATAGCTTCTTCTACGTACCGTGTGTGATGCATTCAATAACGCAAACGATAAAATTGTTAATATCATGTGCAATGGCAACGCTATCACAAACGATTTAACTGGGAAAATTGTGTGTGATGTCCTGCGAACAGAAATGTTTTCCTTGGAGAGTCTGTGTGGGATGTACACACGAACGGAAACGTTTAGGGGGGACTGACTGTGTGGGATGTACTTGCGACTGGAAATGATTTCACCTGTATAATTGTATTTTCTAGCACTATTGTATGTATAACCGTATTTGTGCGCTCGCCGGTCGCACACGACCTCATTTTGCCGAGCGTGTGCGCCAGGAGGGCATATCCCCGACGGTTTCTGGGTCGTGTGGGAAGGACCCCCCTATCACCCACAATCACTTGGCAACGGTTCCAAACACCGTCGCGGAAAGGGGTTAAAAACCGTTTGTATAGCACCGACGCATACCAGTGAGCGGTCCTAGGTATTCCTTAACAACCAGGAATGTATTCCCGGTGTTTGACATTTTCGGACAGATCAACCGGAGGGGGACAGTTGCATGTTCACTAGGCTAGGGACGTGTGGCAGACGAACGGAGAGCGTATTCAGATTCTTCATGTTTGTCTGAGCAACTTTCACGTACAAAGTATTTTCATCCGAGTTACGGATTAATTTATATTAATTTTTAAAGTTTTAATTTATTTACTAAATTATTTTAATTCTAAAATTAAATGTTAAATTGCTAGATGTACCCAGCACATTGTAAACAAAAATGTACACTAGCTGACATGTGGGACTAGGGGGGTCCAGTTGACCAGTCAAAGTTTGACTGGTCAACAGGGGGTGGCCCCCCTGTCATACACTGTTTAGCCTAATCATAGTTTAAGTAGTTAATTAGTAGGTTAATTAGTGTTAAGCTAATTTAGTAGACTTATTTAAGTTAATTAATTCATTTACTAATTAATTAATTTCTATTCTTTTTTGTGTGTGTTCGTTTTCGTCGCGGGGCCCATGGCCTATCTGGCTCTAGGCGTAGCGGGGTGTGGGCGCCAGACCGAATGGGCGTTGTGGGTGTGGGCGCCCGCCCAGCGGGATTGAGCGGACGACGGCGACTGGGAAGGCCAGTAGGGCCGCGGGGCACACGGTCGGGGCGGACCAGTGGCCATGGCGAGGTGACGCGATTCGCGCACGGCGTGGTGTGGGGGCGAGCACCGCGCGTAGAGGCGCAGAGCAGGACGCGACGCAGGCAGGTGGTGCGCAGCAGAGCGGAAGCTGGGTGCGGCCACGTCAAGGAGGTAGGTGGCGCAGGGATGCGGGGGTCGCGGCCAGGGCTCGCCCGCGGGAGCCAGGCGAGGGGCGGCGCGCGCGTCGAGGGTAGGCGTCGGCGGTCGGGCGCGGCACGGAGGAGTAGCAGCGGCAGAGCAGAGGCAGGGCACATCAGCGGGGATGAGCGCAGTCGGAATCGGGCGAGCGTGCGCTGAGCCAAGGCGGGGCGCAGGGAGCAGCAGGGGCCGACCACAAGTGGCACAAGGTGCAGCTGGGCGCGAGCTTGGGAGAGGGGCACGGGGAGAGAGCGGGGGCCGCGACGGAGCAAGGGAGGCGCCAGCGTGGTGCACGGGATGACGGGGACGGGGATAGAGGAGGAGTGGCCGGGAGCCTTGATACGTCCATTTTGCATCATGCTTTTATATCGATATTTATTGCATTATGGGCTGTTATTACACATTATGTCACAATACTTATGCCTATTCTCTCTTATTTTACAAGGTTTACATGAAGAGGGAGAATGCCGGCAGCTTGAATTCTGGACTGGAAAAGGAGCAAATATTAGAGACCTATTCTGCACAACTCCAAAAGTCCTGAAACTCCACGGAAGTCATTTTTGGAATTAATAAAAAATACTAAGCGAAGAAAATACCAGAGGGGGCCCACACCCTGGCCACGAGGGTGGGGGGCGCGCCCTACCCCCTGGGCGCGCCCCCTGCCTCGTGGACCCCCTGTCAGGCCTCCGGTGCCCATCTTCTGCTATATGAGGTCTTTTACCCTGGAAAAAATCATAAGCAAGCTTTCGGGAAGAAACTCCGCCGCCACGAGGCGGAACCTTGGCGGAACCAATCTAAGGCTTCGGCAGAGCTGTTCTGCCGGGGAAACTTCCCTTCGGGAGGGGGAAATCATCGCCATCGTCATCACCAACGATCCTCTCATCGGGAGGGGGTCAATCTCCATCAACATCTTCACCAGCACCATCTCCTCTAAAACCCTAGTTCATCTCTTGTATCCAATCTTTGTCCCAAAGCCTCAGATTGGTACCTGTGGGTTGCTAGTAGTGTTGATTACTCCTTGTAGTTGATGCTAGTTGATTTACTTGGTGGAAGATCATATGTTCAGATCCATTATGCATATTAATACCCCTCTGATTATGAACATGAATATGCTTTGTGAGTAGTTACATTTGTTCCTGAGGACATGGGAGAAGTCTTGCTATAAGTAGTCATGTGAATTTGGTATTCGTTCGATATTTTGATGAGATGTATGTTGTCTCTCCTCTAGTGGTGTTATGTGAACGTCGACTACATGACACTTCACCATTGTTTGGGCCTAGAGGAAGGCATTGGGAAGTAATAAGTAGATGATGGGTTGCTAGAGTGACAGAAGCTTAAACCCTAGTTTATGCGTTGCTTCGTAAGGGGCTGATTTGGATCCATATGTTTCATGCTATGGTTAGGTTTACCTTAATACTTATTTTGTAGTTGCGGATGCTTGCAATAGGAGTTAATCATAAGTGGGATGCTTGTCCAAGTAAGGACAGCACCCAAGCACCGGTCCACCCACATATCAAATTATCAAAGTACCGAACGCGAATCATATGAGCGTGATGAAAACTAGCTTGACGATAATTCCCATGTGTCCTCAGGAGCGTTTTCCTTCATATAAGAAATTGTCCAGGCTTGTCCTTTGCTACAAAAAGGATTGGTCCACCTTGCTGCACTTTATTTACACTTGTTACTTGTTACTCGTTACAAATTACCTTATCACAAAACTATCTGTTACCGATAATTTCAGTGCTTGCAGAGAATACCTTACTGAAAACCGCTTGTCATTTCCTTCTGCTCCTCGTTGGGTTCGACACTCTTACTTATCGAAATGACTACGATAGATCCCCTATACTTATGGGTCATCAAGACTCTTTTCTGGCACCCTTGCCGGGGAGTGAAGCGCCTTTGGTAGGTGGAATTTGGTAAGGAAAAATTTATATAGTGTGCTGAAATTTACTGTCACTTGTTACTATGGAACATAATCCTTTGAGGGGCTTGTTCGGGGTATCTTCACCCCGACCCGTAGAGCAAATAGTTGCTCCTCAACCTACTGAATCCACTGAAAATGTCTACTTTGTAATTCCTTCGGGTATGATAGAGAAACTGCTAGCTAATCCTTTTGCAGGAGATGGAACATTGCATCCCGATTTACACCTAATCTATGTGGATGAAGTTTGTGGATTATTTAAGCTTGCAGGTATGCCCGATGATGTTATCAAGAAGGTCTTCCCTTTATCTTTGAAGGGAGAGGCATTGACATGGTATAGGCTATGTGATGATATGGGATCATGGAACTACAAACGATTGAAATTGGAATTTCATCAGAAGTTTTATCCTATGCATCTTGTTCATCGTGATCGTAATTACATATATAATTTTTGGCCTCGTGAAGGAGAAAGCATCGCTCAAGCTTGGGGGAGGCTTAAGTCATTGTTATATTCATGCCCCAATCATGAGCTCTCAAGAGAAATGATTATTCAAAATTTTTATGCTCGGCTCTCTCTCAATAATCGCTCCATGCTCGATACTTCTTGTACTGGCTCTTTTATGATGAAGACTATTGAATTCAAATGGGATTTATTGGAAAGAATTAAACGCAACTCTGAATATTGGGATCTCGACGAAGGTAAGGAGTTAGGTATAACACCTAATTTTGATTGTGTTAAATCTTTTATGGATACTGATGTTTTCTGTGAATTTAGCACTAAATATGGACTTGACTCTGAGATAGTAGCTTCTTTCTGTGAATCCTTTGCTACTCATGTTGATCTCCCTAAGGAGAAGTGGTTTAAATATAATCCTCCCATTGAAGTAAAAGTAGTTGCACCTATTAAAGTTGAAGAAAAGACTATCACTTATGATGATCCTGTTGTTCCTACTACTTATGTTGAGAAACCACCTTTCCCTGTTAGAATAAAGGATCATGCTAAAGCTTCAACTGTAGTCAACAAAAGTAATATTAGGGCACACAAACCCCCTGAGCAAGTTAAAGTTGAACCTAATATTGCTATGGTTAAAGATCTCTTGGCTGATAATATCGATGGGCATGTTATTTACTTCTGTGATGAGACTGCTAGAATTGCTAAACCTGGTGCTAAAGATAAACATAGACCTGTTGTAGGCATGCCTGTTATTTCTATTAAAATAGGAGATCATTGTTATCATGGCTTATGTGATATGGGTGCTAGTGCTAGTGCAATACCTCATTCTTTATACGAAGAAATTATGCATGATATTGCACCCGCTGAGTTAGAAGGTATTGATGTTACAATTAAGCTTGCCAATAGAGATACTATATCATCGATTGGGATTGTTAGAGATGTTGAAGTCTTGTGTGGGAAGGTTAAATATCCTGATGATTTTCTTGTTCTTGGTTCCCCACAAGATAGCTTTTCTCCCATTATATTTGGTAGACCCTTCTTGAACACTGTTAATGCTAGGATAGACTGCGAAAAGGATGTTGTTACTATTGGTTTGGGTGATATGTCTCATGAGTTTAATTTTGCTAAATTTCGTAGGCAACCCCGTGATGAGGAATTGCCTAGTAAAGATGAAATTATTGGTCTTGCTTCTATTGTCGTGCCTCCTAGTGATCCTTTAGAACAATATTTGCTAGACCATGAAAATGATACGTTTATGAATGAAAGAAGGGACATAGATGAAGTATTCTTTAAACAGGGACCTATTCTGAAACACAACTTGCCTGTTGAAATCCTAGGGGATCCTCCTCCACCCAAGGGTGATCCAGTGTTTGAGCTTAAACCGTTACCTGATACTCTCAAATATGCTTATCTTGATGAAAAGAAGATATATCCTGTTATTATTAGTGCTAACCTTTCAGAGCATGAAGAAGAGAAATTATTGAAAACTCTGAAGAAGCACCGTGCTGCTATTGGATATACTCTTGATGATCTTAAGGGCATTAGTCCCATCTATGTCAACACAAAATAAATTTGGAGAAAGACGCCAAACCAGTTATTGATCACCAACGACGGCTAAATCCTAAGATGAAAGAAGTGGTAAGAAAGGAAATATTAAAGCTCCTTGAAGCAGGTATAATTTATCCCGTTGCTGATAGTCAGTGGGTAAGTCCTGTCCATTGTGTCCCTAAGAAGGGAGGTATTACTGTCATTCCTAATGATAAAGATGAATTGATTCCGCAAAGAATTATTACAGGTTATAGGATGGTAATTGTTTTCCGCAAATTAAATAAAGCAACTAAAAAAGATCATTACCCTTTGCCTTTCATTGATCAAATGCTAGAAAGATTATCCAAACATACACATTTTTTCTTTCTAGATGGTTACTCTGGTTTCTCTCAAATACCTGTGTCAGCTGAGGATCAAGAGAAGACCACTTTTACTTGCCCTTTCGGTACCTTTGCTTATAGACATATGCCTTTCGGTTTATGTAATGCACCTGCTACCTTTCAAAGATGCATGATGGCTATATTCTCTGACTTTTGTGAAAAGATTTCTGAGGTTTTCATGGATGATTTCTCTATTTATGGATCCTCTTTTGATGATTGCTTGAGCAACCTTGATCGAGTTTTGCAGAGATGTGAAGAAACTAATCTTGTCTTGAATTGGGAGAAATGCCACTTTATGGTTAATGAAGGCATTGTCTTGGGGCATAAAATTTCGGAAAGAGTGAAGTTGATAAAGCTAAAGTTGATGCTATTGAAAAGATGCCGTGTCCCAAGGACATCAAAGGTATGAGAAGTTTCCTTGGTCATGCCGGTTTTTATAGGAGGTTCATTAAGGACTTCTCAAAAATTTCTCGGCCTCTGACTAATCTATTACAAAAAGATATACCTTTTGTCTTTGATGATGATTGTGTGGAAGCATTTGAAATACTTAAGAAAGCATTAATTACTGCACCTATTATTCAGCCACCTAATTGGAATTTACCCTTTGAAATCATGTGTGATGCTAGTGATTATGCTGTAGGTGCTGTTCTAGGACAAAGAGTTGATAAAATATTAAATGTTATCCAATATGCTAGTAAAACTCTAGATAGTGCCCAGAGAAATTATGCTACTACTGAAAAAGAATTCTTAGCAGTTGTATTTGCTTGTGATAAGTTCAGACCTTATATTGTTGATTCTAAAGTAATGATTCACACTGATCACGCTGCTATTAAATATCTTATGGAAAAGAAAGATGCTAAACCTACACTTATTAGATGGGTTCTCTTGCTACAAGAATTTGACTTGCATATTATTGATAGAAAGGGAGCTGAGAACCCCGTTGCAGACAACTTGTCTAGGTTAGAGAATGTTCTTGATGACCCACTACCTATTGATGATAGCTTTCCTGATGAACAGTTTGCTATCATAAATGCTTCTCGCACTGCTCCATGGTATGCTGATTATGCTAATTACATTGTTGCTAAATTTATACCACCTAGTTTCACATACCAGCAAAAGAAAATTTTTTTCTATGATTTGAGACATTACTTCTGGGATGACCCACATCTTTATAAAGAAGGAGTAGATGTGTTATTAGGCGTTGTATACCTGAGCATGAACAGGAACAGATCCTACGCAAGTGTCACTCCGAAGCTAATGGCGGACACCATGCTGGAGATAGAACTGCACATAAGGTATTGCAATCCGGTTTTTATTGGCCTACTCTCTTCAAAGATGCCAGTAAGTTTGTCTTATCTTGTGATGAATGTCAAAGAATTGGTAATATTAGTAGACGTCAAGAAATGCCTATGAATTATTCACTTGTTATCGAACCATTTGATGTTTGGGGCTTTGATTACATGGGACCGTTTCCTTCCTCTAATGGGTATACACATATTTTAGTTGCTGTTGATTACGTTACTAAGTGGGTAGAAGCTATTCCAACTAGTAGTGCTGATCATAACACCTCTATTAAGATGCTTAAAGAAGTTATTTTTCCGAGGTTTGGAGTCCCTAGATATTTAATGACTGATGGTGGTTTGCATTTTATTCATGGTGCTTTTCGTAAAATGCTTGCTAAGTATGATGTTAATCATAGAATTGCATCTCCGTATCACCCGCAGTCTAGTGGTCAAGTAGAATTGAGTAATAGAGAGCTCAAATTAATTTTGCAAAAGACTGTTAATAGATCTAGAAAAAATTGGTCCAAGAAACTTGATGATGCATTATGGGCATATAGAACTGCATACAAAAATCCTATGGGTATGTCTCCGTATAAAATGGTTTATGGAAAAGCATGTCACTTACCTCTCGAACTAGAACATAAGGCATATTGGGCTATTAAAGAGCTCAATTATTATTTCAAACTTGCCGGTGAGAAGAGGCTATTTGACATTAGCTCACTTGACGAATGGAGAACCCAAGCCTATGAGAATGCCAAATTGTTTAAAGAAAAAGTTAAAAGATGGCATGACAAAAGGATACAAAAGCGTGAGTTTAATGTAGGTGATTATGTGTTGCTATTCAACTCTTGTTTAAGATTTTTTGCAGGAAAGCTTCTCTCCAAATGGGAAGGTCCTTACGTTATCGAGGAGGTCTATCGTTCCGGTGCCATAAAAATCAACAACTTCGAAGGCACAAATCCAAAGGTGGTGAACGGCCAAAGAATCAAACATTATATCTCAGGTAATCCTATAAATGTTGAAACTAATGTTATTGAAACCGTAACCCCGGAGGAATACATAAGGGACACTTTCCAGAACGTTTCAGACTCCGAAAAGGAATAGGTATGTGGTACGGTAAGTAAACCGACTCCAAAACAGTTCTAATGGCAATTTTTCTCCGATTTGGAATATTTAAGAAAATAGGAAAATAAGAAGTAGTCTGGGAAGGACACGAGGCTTCCACGAGGGTGGAGGGCGCGCCCTACCCCCTGGGCGCGCCCCCCTGCCTCGTGGGCACCTCGTGCGCTCTTCGGACTCCGTTTTCTTGCACGATACTTCTTTCGGTCGGTAAAAATTCATTATATAATCTCCCGGAAGTTTTGACTCTCGTATCACGCAAATATCCTCTGTTTTTGTTTTGAGCTGATTTTTCTGACAGATCCAGATCACCATGACGTCTCGAAGCGCCCCCAAGGACAAGTTCTTTGAGAAGGTCATCAACCCCTACCTCGCGGAGGTGCTGCAACACCCTCAAACCATTGAGATGCGTGATGGGTTGCTGCACATCCGCGATGTTGAGGGACCAAGGAGGACAGGAAGCGTGGAGACGAGGCTCGAAGCAATGGAGCAACAAGTTTTCAAGTGCCAGGGGATGGTGGAACATGGACTCAACGCCAACCACATGATGATCGCGGAGTTCACCAACAACCACAAGCTGGATGCCAAGAACATTGGGGAGACCATCTTCAAGCTTCACGAGAAGATCGAACATCTCCAAGCCCAAATCTATGACCTGCAAAACCAAAACTGTGAGTATGAATATAGATTCAAGAGGATGAGTTTGGCTGCAGATTTGAGGATCCTGGAGACTCAATCATCCTTTTATGATGGTGAGCCTATGCCCTGGAAGATGGATGATAAGCCTACATCATCAACAACCCCACCATCCTCTTCACCGGCAAGGGAGACATAATCACATGGGTATGGTCACTCCCCTTGGCAACTGCCAAGCTTGGGGGAGGTGCCTCGATATCGTATCACCATCACACTCCTATCTTTACCGTTTTCCTTAGTTCGATCCTTTTGGTAATATCTTGATCTAGTAGAATAAAGTTTTAGTATGATTTAGTTTTGAGTTTTGCTTTATGACCCTTCTATGTAATCGAGTCCATGAGCTATATATATAATAAAGATTAGTGTTTAGTCAAGGGCTTGATTATCTTGCTATGATCTTGAGTGAATAAAAGAAAAAAAAGAAAAAAAAGGGGGGAAATAAAAGAGATCATATTGATCTTATGGAGAGTAATGACTTCACATATAAAGAGTATGTTGATTAAAAGTTGTTGAGGGTTAACAAACATAGTTTTGGTCATCGTTGCAATTAATAGGAAGTAATAAGGAAAGAGAGGTTCTACATATAAATATACTATCTTGGACATCTTTTATGATTGTGAGCACTCATTAAAATATGACATGCTAAAGAGTTGATGTTGGACAAGGAAGACAACATAATGGGTTATGTTTTCTTATATCTGAAATAAAGTATATTGTCTTGGATCATCCAACATGTTGAGCTTGCCTTTCTCCCTCATGCTAGCCAATTCTTTGCACCAAGTAGAGATACTACTTGTGCTTCCAAATACCCTTAAACCCAGTTTTTCCATGAGAGTCCACCATATCTACCTATGGATTGAGTAAGATCCTTCAAGTAAGTTGTCATCATTGTATGCAATAAAAATTGCTCTCTAAATATGTATGACTTATTAGTGTGGAGAAATAAGCTTTATACGATCTTGTGATGTGGAAGAAATAAAAGCGACGGACTGCGTAATAAAGGTCCACATCACAAGTGGCAATATAAAGTGACGTTCTTTTGCATTAAGATTTCATGCATCCAACCAAAAGCACATGACAACCTCTGCTTCCCTCTGCGAAGGGCCTATCTTTTACTTTTGTCTTATTCCTTATGCAAGAGTGAAGGTGATCTTCACCTTTCCTTTTTACATTTTATCCTTTGGCAAGCACATTGTGTTGGAAAGATCTTGATATATATATCCAATTGGATGTAAGTTAGCATGAACTATTATTGTTGACATTACCCTTGAGGTAAAAGGTTGGGAGGCAACACTATAAGCCCCTATATTTCTCTGTGTCCGATTAAAACTCCATAACCACAAGTATTGCGTGAGTGTTAGCAATTGTGAAAGACTAAATGATAGTTGAGTATGTGGACTTGCTGAAAAGCTCTTATATTGACTCTTTCCGACGTTATGATAAATTGCAATTGCTTCAATGACCGAGATCATAGTTTGTTAGTTCTCAATGAAGTTCCTGATTCATACTTGACATTGTGAATAGATTATTACTTGAGCATATGAAATCATATGACAATATCCATATGGAGAGTAATGACTTCACATATAAAGAGTATGTTGATTAAAAGTTGTTGAGGGTTAACAAACATAGTTTTGGTCATCGTTGCAATTAATAGGAAGTAATAAGGGGGGGGGGGGGGGGGGGGGGGGGGGGGGGGGGGGGGGGGGGGGGGGGGGGGGGGGGGGGGGGGGGGGGGGGGGGGGGGGGGGGGGGGGGGGGGGGGGGGGGGGGGGGGGGGGGGGGGGGGGGGGGGGGGGGGGGGGGGGGGGGGGGGGGGGGGGGGGGGGGGGGGGGGGGGGGGGGGGGGGGGGGGGGGGGGGGGGGGGGGGGGGGGGGGGGGGGGGGGGGGGGGGGGGGGGGGGGGGGGGGGGGGGGGGGGGGGGGGGGGGGGGGGGGGGGGGGGGGGGGGGGGGGGGGGGGGGGGGGGGGGGGGGGGGGGGGGGGGGGGGGGGGGGGGGGGGGGGGGGGGGGGGGGGGGGGGGGGGGGGGGGGGGGGGGGGGGGGGGGGGGGGGGGGGGGGGGGGGGGGGGGGGGGGGGGGGGGGGGGGGGGGGGGGGGGGGGGGGGGGGGGGGGGGGGGGGGGGGGGGGGGGGGGGGGGGGGGGGGGGGGGGGGGGGGGGGGGGGGGGGGGGGGGGGGGGGGGGGGGGGGGGGGGGGGGGGGGGGGGGGGGGGGGGGGGGGGGGGGGGGGGGGGGGGGGGGGGGGGGGGGGGGGGGGGGGGGGGGGGGGGGGGGGGGGGGGGGGGGGGGGGGGGGGGGGGGGGGGGGGGGGGGGGGGGGGGGGGGGGGGGGGGGGGGGGGGGGGGGGGGGGGGGGGGGGGGGGGGGGGGGGGGGGGGGGGGGGGGGGGGGGGGGGGGGGGGGGGGGGGGGGGGGGGGGGGGGGGGGGGGGGGGGGGGGGGGGGGGGGGGGGGGGGGGGGGGGGGGGGGGGGGGGGGGGGGGGGGGGGGGGGGGGGGGGGGGGGGGGGGGGGGGGGGGGGGGGGGGGGGGGGGGGGGGGGGGGGGGGGGGGGGGGGGGGGGGGGGGGGGGGGGGGGGGGGGGGGGGGGGGGGGGGGGGGGGGGGGGGGGGGGGGGGGGGGGGGGGGGGGGGGGGGGGGGGGGGGGGGGGGGGGGGGGGGGGGGGGGGGGGGGGGGGGGGGGGGGGGGGGGGGGGGGGGGGGGGGGGGGGGGGGAACGCGAATCATATGAGCGTGATGAAAACTAGCTTGACGATAATTCCCATGTGTCCTCGGGAGCGTTTTCCTTCATATAAGAAATTGTCCAGGCTTGTCCTTTGGTACAAAAAGGATTGGGCCACCTTGCTGCACTTTATTTACACTTGTTACTTGTTACTCGTTACAAATTACCTTATCACAAAACTATCTGTTACCGATAATTTCAGTGCTTGCAGAGAATACCTTACTGAAAACCGCTTGTCATTTCCTTCTGCTCCTCGTTGGGTTCGACACTCTTACTTATCGAAAGGACTACGATAGATCCCCTATACTTGTGGGTCATCAAGCTGCACCGACATTGTAGTCGAATGGGGGTCGGCGAGGCCCGGTGGAGCTTGTCGGGGGAGTGGTCGGGGATGCGTCCGGCGATGAGGTCGGCGAGCTGGCTCCGGTGAGGTGCGAGCATCGACGGCAGTCCGGGGCGGCACCGGGCGGCGGCGGGGCAATGGGGCCGCGTCCCGATCCAGATCTGGATCAGGGGGGAGGAGAGGAAGAGGCGAACGTGTGGCGGGGAGTCGGGTGGCTTGGGGGTTAGGGTTTCCCCCGGGTATGGTTATAGAGGGGGCAGTGGGGTCTGGCTGGGCCGGCCTTGCTAGCCCAGTGGCAAGCTGGGCCGAGGCCCAGCGGGGGGGGGGGGGGGGGGGGGGGCCCCTTTTCTTTATTTTATTTGTCTTTTCCTTTTATTTAATTTTTTGTTTTATTTTTAGTTTCCTTTTATTTTTGTTTTATAAAAATTATCACTAGTACCTAAATTAGTATTAATAAATATACTACTGCCACATTAATTTAGCACTTTGAATAAAGTAATTTGTATTTTGTTTATTATTTTAAGAGTATTTAAATAATAGTTTGTCGATGTTTTATTTATTATAGTGCATTTAAACACATTATAAAAGTGTGGTTCCTCCACCACAATTACTTATTATTTATTTGACATATTTAGAACATTTTTGTTTTATTGTTTGAAAACTTTTGTTGTTTACCTTTATTTTAAATTTGAATTAGGATCACTTTCGAACTAACGCGAGATTAACAACAGTAATCATGGTGACATGGCATCATTAGCACAGGGTTATTGTAGCTTAATTATCCAGGCGTTACAATTCTCCTCCACTAGAACAAATCTCGTCCCGAGATTTAGGAGGTAGAAGGAAACAATGCGGGGTATTCATCATGAAGACGATCCTCGCGTTCCCAAGTTGCTTCGTCTTCAGAGTGATGCGACCACTTGAACTTAAGGAACTTGATCACCTTCTGACATGTGCGGCGTTCAGTTTGGTCGAGAATGCGGACCGGATGCTCTTTATAAGAGAGGTCCTATTGCAACTCGAGCACTTCATGATCCACTGCTCGGATTGGGTCCCTGAAGCAGTGGCGGAGCTGTGACACATGGAACACATCGTGAACCTGAGAAAGGTTTGGCGGCAGTTCCAGTTGATATGCCACTTTTCCACGCTTCTCGAGAACAGCTTGCCCTTGATCCCGAACCGGTGAGCACCCTTCATTGGCGTGACTTGAAGATAAGCCTTTTCTCCAGGTTGATAGACCATGTCCTGATGATGATGGTCATACTAACTCTTCTGACGTGACTTAGCAGTCTTGAGATTCTCACGAATGATGCAGACTTGTTCTTTGGCGCGTTGGATAATATCCGGACTGAAGAGTGGAAGTTCCCCAGTTTTTGACCAGTTCAGAGGGGTTCAGCATTTTCATCCATATAACACTTTGAAGGGGCCATCTTCAGACTAGCTTGATAGCTATTGTTATAAGAGAACTCGGCATACGGGAGAGATTCCTCCCATTTCTTGCCGAAGGAAATAATGCAAGCTCAAAGCATGTCTTCGAGAACTTGGTTGACGCGTTCAACTTGCCCTGCGACTGAGGATGAAAAGCAGTGCTGAAAGATAGGTGAGTTCCCATAGCTTCTTGGAAACTTGCCCAGAATCTTGAAGTGAATAAGCTTCCATGGTCCAAACAGATTACCAGTGGAATACCATGAATTGAAACAATTCTGGACATGTAGAGGGTTGCCAGCTGACTAGCAGTGATCATTTCTTTGACGCCCAGAAAATGTGTGACTTTGGAGAGTCGGTCAATGATGACAAGAATAACATCATTACCCTTCTGCGATTTGGGAAATCCAGTGACGAAGTCCATATCGACATGGTTCCATTTCCATTCAGGAATAGAGATAGGTTGCAGAGTCCTAGCAGGCCTTTGATGTTCTGCTTTGATACAACGGCAAACATCACATTCAACAACATAGCGAGCAATGTCTTGCTTCATATTTCACCACCAGAATCTTTGACGAATTTCTTGGTACATCTTTGTGCTGCCAGGATGAATAGACAAAGGCGTCTCATGAGTTTCCTTCCTCACCTCCCGAGTCATATCTAGGTTGTCTTCCTCAGGGACCACTAGGCGACCTTTGAAGAACAAGGTGTCGTCATCTTCAAGAGTGAAGAATGAGGGTCTTCCTTCGGCGAAGTAGCACTTAATCTTGTCGGCTTGAGAGTCATACTTCTGCAGCGTCTTGGTATCGCCCATGAGATCTGGTTCACCAAGCTGTGTATGGAGGGAACCCTGGGGAACAACACGGAGGATCATCTTGTGGCGCTCTAGAGGAGGGGGAGCGAGTGCATGATACGTCTCCAACGTATCTATAATTTTTGATTGTTCCATGCTGTTATATTATCATTCTTGGATGTTTTATAATCATCTTATAGTCTTTTTATATCATTTTTCGGTACTAACCTATTGACATAGTGCCAAGTGCCAATTGCTTTTTTCTGCATGTTTTTTACATCGTAGGAAATCAATACCAAACGGAGTCCAAACGCAGCGAAACTTTTTGAAGATTTTTTTTGGACTAGAAGACATCCAGTGGGCCGAAGAAGCACCTGGGGGTGGTGCTCCGAAGGGAGCACAACCCACCAGGGCGCGCCAGGAGGCCCTGGCGTGCCCTAGTGTGTTGTGCCCACATCGGGTGTCCCCTGAACCGACTCTTTGCTCTATAAATACCCCAATATTCCAGAAACCCTAGGGGAGTCAACGAAAATTAATTCTAGCCGCCAAAGAGTCCAGAACCACCATATCTAATATAGACACCATCACAGAGGGGTTCACCACTTCCATTGGTGCCTCTCCGATGATGCGTGAGTAGTTTTTTGTAGACCTTCGGGTCCGTAGTTAGTAGCTAGATGGCTTCCTCTCTCTCGTTTGATTCTCAATACAGTGGTCTCTTGGAGATCCATATGATGTAACTCTTTTTGCGGTGTGTTTGTTGGGATCTGATGAACTTTGAGTTTATGATCAGTTATATCTTTTTATCCATGAAAGTTATTTGAGTCTTCTTTTTATCTCTTATATGCATGATTGTTATAGCCTCATATTTCTTCTCCGATATTTGGGTTTTGTTTGTCCAACTTGATCTATTTATATTGCAATGGGAAGAGGTGCTTTGTAGTGGGTTCGATCTTACGGTGCTTGGTCCCAGTGACAGAAGGGGAACCGACATGTATGTATCATTGCTACTAAGGATAAAATGATGGGGTCTATTTGTACATAAATAGATCTTGTCTACATCATGTCATCATTCTTATTGCATTACTCTATTTCTCCATGAACTTAATACACTAGATGCATGTTAGATCACGGTCGATGTGTGGAGTAATAGTAGTAGATGCAGGCAGGAGTCGGTCTACTAATCTTGGACGTGATGCCTATATAATGATCATTGCCTGGATATCGTCATGATTATTTGAAGTTCTATCAATTGCCCAATAGTAATTTGTTCACCCACCGTTTGCTAGTTTTCTCGAGAGAAGCCACTAGTGAAACCTACGGCCCCCGGGTCTCTTTCTCATATATTTGCCTTTGCGATCTATTTTATTTGCCTTTTATTTTCAGATCTATTAAACCAAAAATACAAAAATACCTTGCTTCAATTTATTTTATTTGGCATTCGATCTATCAATATTTACAATTCTCTAACGTCCGTTTGCCTACCTTGGGCGCCGCTACCCGAAAGGGATTGACAACCCCTTTTACACGTCGGGTTGCGTGTATTTGTTATTTGTGGGTAGGTGCTGTTTGTGTTGTCTTTCTTGGTTCTCCTACTGGTTTGATAACCTTGATTTCATCACCGAGGGAAATACCTACCGCTATTGTGCTGCATCATCCCTTCCTCTTGGGGGAATACCGACGTAGTCCTAGCAGACATCAAAAGGAATTTCTGGCGCCGTTGCCGGGGAGGATCTTCAACATATACCAGATTCCTTATCACAAATCTCATCTCCTCGCAATTTACATTATTTGTCATTTGCCTCTCTTTTCCTCTCCCCCACTTCACAAAAAATTGCCGTTTTATTCGCCCTCTTTTTCGTTCGTCGTTTTCTTGTCAAATCTATCCTTTGCTTGCAATCATGAGTGATTTCGGTATGGCACCAACGGATGATGGCCTAACTCCTAAGAATGGACTTACGGGCAATCTGCATGCTAAAACTTTTATCTTGGAGCAAGGGAATGTTATGGGAAAAGAACGTATCCAAGAATTTTTCAATTGTGTTGGGAACCTAAGTCTTGATGATGCTCCTATACTTAGAACTACTAGATCTTATGCGGATGCTATTTCAGCACTAGTTCTGAAACTTGAAAGTAAATTTATTCGTACTCATCCTACTTTGCAAAGATTGTTTTTTGAGCTTCCCATTATAAAGAATCCTAGGGCTAAAATGTTAGCCACCCTTGTCCTTATGAATGAATTTGATTACATAATACGGGAAGCTTGGGAAATCTTTGATTTTTATGGTATGAATCATGAAAAACCCGTGATAGATGGAATTCTTTACAATAGTGATATGCGCAAGGCATTTGCTTGGGGATAATAATTTTTTTGATGAGAATCTTAAAAAGGAAGTCCCCGTTTTAGATATAATCCAACAAATTTTCAATAATGTTAATCAACATCACTCTTGGATTGTTGCTGGAAATCAAAGGGGATATGATGAAAGCCAACTTAAGAATGCTAAGGTTTCTATGGATAATATGTTTTGTATTGTGTTTAAAAAACCTCATGACAAGAACACCCCTGAGGAAATTAAAACACAAGGACGACAAAACTTAGATCCTTGCTTTATGCCTAGCTAGGGGTGTAAAACGATAGCGCTTGTTGGGAGGCAACCCAATGAATAAATTTTATTTTTGCTTTTTTCTTTCTGTTCTTGAGTGTTTGCACAATTATGCTACTGTTATGATTGTGTTTTTTGTGTTTTAGTTAGTGCTTGTGCCAAGCAAAGCCTTTAGGATCTTCTTGGGTGATAGTTGTTTGATCTTGCTAAAAAACAGAAACTTTTGCGCTCACAAAAACAATTCTCATTCTTAACCAGAGCGCGCTAAAATACCAATTCTTCTTGCATAAGATTAATATACAAATTTCTCAGGTCATCCTAATTTTTAAGAATTTTTTGAGTAATAGAAGCATTCGAAATATCCAGATTGCTACAGAGAGTTCTGTTTTTGACAGATTCTGTTTTCTTTGTGTTGTATTCTTCTTTTGTTGAGTCTATGGTTTTCTTTGATGAGTTTTCGCCATAGGAAAGTTGGAATACAGTAGATATAATGCAACAATAAAATATGAATTGGTTTTATACAGTACTCATAGTAGTGATTTGCTTTCTTATACCAACGGATCTCACAAAGGTTTTGTTAAGTTTTGTGTGACTGAAGTTTTCAAGTTTTGGGTTATCTTACGATGGATGAAGGAATAAAGAGTAAGAAGAGCCTAAGCTTGGGGATGCCCATGGCACCCCAAGTTATTATCCAAAGAGAAGCAAGCAACTAAGCTTGGGGATGCCCCCGAGTGGCATCCCCTCTTTCTTCTAATGACCATCGGTATTTTACTCGAATCTATATTTTTATTCGTCACATACTATGAGTTTTTCTTGGAGCGTCTTGTATGATATGAGTCTTTGCTTCTTTTTTTAAGTCTTGAATCCTTGCTGGACACACCTATTTGAGAGAGCCAAAATTATGCCATGACTTGTTAGAATAGCTCTCTATGCTTCACTTAAATATTTATGAGCTATGGATTTGCTCTATAGCTTCACTTATATCTTTTTGAGCACGGTGTGCGTTAGTATTTTTGAAGAAATTCTCTCTTGCTTCACTTAGATTTATTTGAGAGTTAGTAAAATTTTCAAGAAATTCTCTCTTGCTTCACTTAAATTATTTTGAGAAAAAGAAAAATATATGCTCATAATCTTCACTTATATTTGTTTGAGATTACAAAAGCAACACATGAAAATTAGTCCCAAAGTGATAGATATACAAGAAGGATATAATAAAAACTTTAATGAAGATCATTGGACAAAATAAACTTGATTCCTTGTTATAGTTTTGAGATATGACGATGTGATATGTGAGTCATGTTGATGAGTAATTATGCTTTAGTAAGAATATCGATGTTAAGGTTTGTGATTCCCTATGCAAGCACGAAAGTCAATAGTCATGCAATGAAATTACATCCTACTTGTGGTGCACTATTCGGTGTTAATTATGCTTAATGCTCGCTTATGAGATTATTCATTTCTTGGTTGGTCGCTTCTCAATCTTTTGCTAGCCTTCATTTTGCACTAAGTATGATCACTACTTGTGCATCCAAAAACCTTTAAACCAGTTTTGCCACATGAGTCCAGTATACCTACCTATATGCGGTATTCTTTTGCCATTCTAAGCAAATTTGTATGTGCCATCTCTAATTTTCAAAATAAACTTCTCTTTTGTGTGTTCGTACCGCTCGCGAGGCAGTGAGGGGTGGCTAATATTTTCCATGCTAGATGTGTTATTCTCACGATGAGTGTTTTTTCACTTGTCATTGCACGAGAGTAAGGCAAAGGTATTAGGGATGCCCAGTCCTGAAATGAAAAATGAATTTACGTTATATTGTCAAAATAATAAATTCCTTGGAAAGTGTTGGTATGGAAGGCAACCGTGGATTCGGCTAGCCATGGAAAGTGAAAGTATGGTGGAAAAATGAATAAACATTATTTTCTGTTTGGGAACCGCCTATGATATATTTAGCATGGAAAGTGTTGGGAACTCTAAGTCATTTTTGTTGGTGGGAAAGGCACACCTCCAAAAATGTTTTTATCTCTAATTTTTTCGCTTTGAGCTCTGGCACCTCTACAAATCCCTACTTCCCTCCGCGAAGGGCCTTTCTTTTACTTTATGCAAATTTTATTTTGAATTTGAGTCCCCATCTTCTCTTATAAAAGCACCAACTAAGAGGCACTATGATCGTACTTGAGTATTGGGTGTAGATAATATGCGAGTGTGTTTCATGAATGGATCAATGGTTGAGCATGATGGGCTAGGGATAACTTATTTTAGCATTGATATTTTGAAAGACATGGTTGCTTGTTGATATGCTTGAGTATTTAAGTCATCATGTTAAAACTAGACTATTGCTTTGAATCATATAAAAGTCCAAATGTCCATGCTATAAAGAAAAGAATATGATATGACATATTAGGCACCATTCCACATCAAAAATTCTGCTTTTATCACTTACCTACTCGAGGACGAGCAGGAGTTAAGCTCGGGGATGTTGATACGTCTCCAACGTATCTATAATTTTTGATTGTTCCATGCTGTTATATTATCATTCTTGGATGTTTTATAATCATTTTATAGTCTTTTTATATCATTTTTGGTACTAACCTATTGACATAGTGCCAAGTGCCAGTTGCTATTTTCTGCATGTTTTTTACATCGCAGGAAATCAATACCAAATGGAGTCCAAACGTAGTGAAACTTTTTGGAGATTTTTTTGGACCAAAAGACATCCACTGGGCCGAAGAAGCGCCTGGGGGGTGCTCCGAGGGGAGCACAACCCACCAGGGCACGCCAGGAGGCCCAAGCGCGCCCTGGTGGGTTGTGCCCACCTCGGGTGCCCCCTGAACCGACTCTTTGCTCTATAAATACCCCAATATTCCAGAAACCCTAGGGGAGTCGACGAAAATCAATTCTAGCCGTTGCAGTGTCCCAAACCACCAGATCCAATCTAGACACCATCAAGTAGGGGTTCACCACTTCCATCGGAGCCTCTCCGATGATGCGTGAGTAGTTCTTTGTAGACCTTTGGGTCCGTAGTTAGTAGCTAGATGGATTCCACTCTCTCGTTTGATTCTCAATACAATGGTCTCTTGGAGATCCATATGATGTAACTCTTTTTGTGGTGTGTTTGTTGGGAACTGATGAACTTTGAGTTTATGATCAGTTATATCTTTTTATCCATGAAAGTTATTTGAGTCTTCTTTTGATCCCTTATATGCATGATTGCTTATAGCCTAATATTTCTTCTCCGATATTTGGGTTTTGTTTGGCCAAATTGATCTATTTATCTTGCAATGGGAAGAGGTGCTTTTTAGTGGGTTCAATCTTACGGTGCTTGATCCCAGTGACAAGGGGAACCGACACATATGTATCGTTGCTACTAAGAATAAAATGATGGTGTCTATTTCTACATAAATAGATCTTGTCTACATCATGTCATCGTTCTTATTGCATTACTCTGTTTCTCCATGAACTTAATACACTAGATGCATGCTGGATAGCGGTCGATGTGTGGAGTAATAGTAGTAGATGCAGGCAGGAGTCGGTCTACTAATCTTGGACGTGATGCCTATATAATGATCATTGCCTGGATATCGTCATGATTATTTGAAGTTCTATCAATTGCCCAACAGTAATTTGTTCACCCACCGTTTGCTATTTTTCCCGAGAGAAGCCACTAGTGAAACCTATGGCCCCCGGGTCTCTTTCTCATATATTTGCCTTTGCGATCAATTTTATTTTCCTTTTATTTTCAGATCTATTAAACCAAAAATACAAAAATACCTTGCTGCAATTTATTTTATTTGGCGTTCGATCTAGCAATATTTACAACTTCTCTCACGTCTGTTTGCCTACCTTGGGCGCCGCCACCCGAAAGGGATTGACAGCCCTTTTACACGTTGGGTTTCGAGTATTTGTTATTTGTGTGCAGGTGCTGTTTACGTTGTGTTTCTTGGTTCTCCTACAGGTTCGATAACCTTGGTTTCATCACTAAGGGAAATACCTACCGCTGCTATGCTGTGTGATCCCTTCCTCTTTGTGGAAATACCAATGTAGTCCTAGCAGACATCAGTGCACCAAGAGGAACAATATGCAGGTTTAGCTTTCTGAATTCTTCAACAAGCGAGGGCTAAACTTTGTGAACCTGGAGGTGTTTGCAATATGACTTGCGGCTCAAGGCATTAGCCATTACATTAGCCTTGCCCGGTGTATAGGAAATACCCAAGTAAAAGTTTGCAATAGTCTCCATCCATCTCTGCTGACGGAGGTTCGGGTCTGGCTGAGTAAACAAGTTTTTTATACTTTAGTGCTCGGTGAATATCTCGCAACGATTACCAAGGAGGTAATGTCGCCACTATTTTAGTGCATGTATGACAGCAGCAAGCTCGAGGTCGTGAACTGGGTAGTTCTCTTCGTGAGCATGCAATTGACGAGATGCATATGCAATCACTCTGCGCTCTTGCATTAGGACACAGCCTAATCCTTGACGGGAAGCGTCGTAGTAAATGACGAAACCATTCTTAGTATTAGGTGGAGCAAGCACTGGAGCAGAAGTCAGCTTGTCCTAGAGCGCCTGGAAACTTTCCTGACACTTTTCTGTCCAATAGAACTTGACGCCCTTATGAAGTTGGTTAGTCAGGGGCTTGGCGATCTTGGAGAAGTTCTCGACAAATCAACGACAATAGCTGGCGAGTCTGAGAAAACTTCTAACTTGCTTGACGTTCTTCGAAGGAGTCCAATCAAGAATGGTCTGAAATCGCTCAGGGTTGACGGCAATACCATCCTTGGAGATGACATGCCCAAGATAGGTTACTTCGGGAAGCCAGAATTCACACTTGGAATACTTAGCATAGAGTTGATGCTCTCGAAGATTCTCTACCACAAGGCGAAGATGTTCAGCATGCTCTTCTTTATTCTTGGAGTATACAAGGATGTCATCCAGATAGACCATGATGAATTTGTCAAGGTAATCCATGAAGATATAGTTCATCAGACGAGAGAAAGTCGCTCGAGCGCTGGTCAAGCCGAAAGACATGACGGTGTACTCGTATGAACCATAGCGAGTCACGAATGCGGTCTTAGGAATATCTTCCTCACGCACTCGGATCTGATGATAACCCAACCTCAAGTCAAGTTTAGAGAAGATCGACGAACCAGCCAGTTGATCATACAGATCATTGATCCGACGAAGGGGGTATTTGTTTTGGATAGTGCCTTGGTTAATAGGATGGTAGTCTTGGACCAATCGGTTCATTCCATCCTTATTCTTAACAAAGAGAGAAGGAGCTCCCCAAGCAGAGGAACTTGGGCGAGTGAAACCACTGCGAAAAGATTTGCTGATTTCCACCTTGAGCTCAAGGAGTTCATCTGGCGGCATCTTGTAGGGTCGCTTGGCTATAGGGGTGGTGCCTGGTTTCAAGTAGATGATGAATTCGAGAGCTCTGGCAGGGGGAATCCCTGGAAGTTCTTCAGGAAAGACGCCTTGGAATTCGTGAACAACTGGAATCTTTTCAATGCACTCGAGTGGTGTTGCGTTCAACGCATTAAATAGATATAACCGTTCCTCGGCATCTTGAACTAATCGGGCGTTGTAGCTTATTATTTCACCAGATGGGTGTAGCAGATGGACGGTCTTAGTGGCGCAAACTATAGAAGCAGTATGCGCTTTCAACCAATCCATGCACATAATGAGGTCAATGTTGGAAGATTTCAACATGATGGGGGAGGCGTGAAATTCCAACCCTTCGATTTCAACGGTGACATTTGGGCTAACCATCGAGGCCTTACATGGGCCTACGGGGGTGTGTACCACTAGCGAAGTGTTCATCTCTTCATATTTAATGCCATGCATGAATGAAAATTCTTCTGACATGAATGAATGCGATGCTCCTGAATCAAATAAAAAAGAAGCATGTACTAAATTAACAAGAAGTGTACCCATCACAGTAGCAGGCTGGTCCTGAGCTTCGTTCAGATCAATGTTGTTGGCATGAACACGACCATAAGGCTTCGCATTGTTGTTGTGGGGCTGATTGTTACCACGGCCAGCTGCAGGAAGTGCCAGTTGGTTCTAATTCTGGTAGCAGTCCCTGGCATGGTGACCTGGATGACCACACTTGTAGCACAAACCATCATTGGGAGTGGGAGCAGGAGCTCGGGGTGGTGCAGCTGGAAGTCTTGGCTGCCTGGGTGGTGGGGGAGGCAGACGCGGTTTAGCATAAGACAGCCTTCGAGCAGGTCCAATTGTGTGGTACATGCTGTTTGAAATCCAAATCTTACGCTTCTGCGCGGGCGGGCCCGAAGATGAGCTAGTGTCACGGTTGCACCTGTGAGAGCCCTGGTGTTCCTATGGACCAGTGCCGGCCATGAGCTGCACAAGGTGCGGCAGGCCGTGAGCTAGGGATAGGGGCACGGGGAGAGAGCGGGGGCCGCGGCGAAGCAAGCGACGCGCCAGCGTGGTGCATGGGATGACGGGGCCAGGGACAGAGAAGGAGAGGTCGGGGGCTTCACCGACGTTGTAGTAGAACGGGGGTCGGCGAGGCTCGGTGGAGCTCGCCAGGGGAGAGGTCGGGGTTGCGTTCGGCGACAAGGGCGGCGAGGTGGCTCTGGTGAGGTGCGAGCGGCGACGGCGGTCCGGGGCAGCACCGGGCGGCGGCAGCGGGGCGATGGGGGGGAGTGGGGTGACTTGGGGGTTAGGGTTTCCCCCGGATAGGGTTATGGAGGGGGAGTGGGGTCCGGCTGGCCGGCCTAGCTAGCCCAATGGACAGCTGGGCCGAGGCCCAGCGAAGGGGGGGGGGGTTGCCCCCTTTTCTTTGTTTTATATTTCTTTTCCTTTTATTTAATTTTTGTTTTCTGTTCTATTTCTAGTGTCCTTTTATTTTAGTTTTATAAAAATCATCACTAGTACCTATATTAGTAGTTATAAATATACTACTCCCACATTAATTTTTGATGTGGAATGCTACCTAGCATAATTCCTGCTCATCCTCAAGTAGGTAAATGATAAAAAGATAATTTTTGATGTGGAATGCTACCTAGCATAATCTTGATCATGTATCTAATCATGGCATGAATATTAATACACGAGTGATTCAAAGCAATAGTCTATCATTTGACATAAAAACAACAATACTTCAAGCCTACTAATAAAACAATCATGTCTTTTCAAACCCCCCCCCCCCCCCCCCCCCCCCCCCCCCCCCCCCCCCCCCCCCCCCCCCCCCCCCCCCCCCCCCCCCCCCCCCCCCCCCCCCCCCCCCCCCCCCCCCCCCCCCCCCCCCCCCCCCCCCCCCCCCCCCCCCCCCCCCCCCCCCCCCCCCCCCCCCCCCCCCCCCCCCCCCCCCCCCCCCCCCCCCCCCCCCCCCCCCCCCCCCCCCCCCCCCCCCCCCCCCCCCCCCCCCCCCCCCCCCCCCCCCCCCCCCCCCCCCCCCCCCCCCCCCCCCCCCCCCCCCCCCCCCCCCCCCCCCCCCCCCCCCCCCCCCCCCCCCCCCCCCCCCCCCCCCCCCCCCCCCCCCCCCCCCCCCCCCCCCCCCCCCCCCCCCCCCCCCCCCCCCCCCCCCCCCCCCCCCCCCCCCCCCCCCCCCCCCCCCCCCCCCCCCCCCCCCCCCCCCCCCCCCCCCCCCCCCCCCCCCCCCCCCCCCCCCCCCCCCCCCCCCCCCCCCCCCCCCCCCCCCCCCCCCCCCCCCCCCCCCCCCCCCCCCCCCCCCCCCCCCCCCCCCCCCCCCCCCCCCCCCCCCCCCCCCCCCCCCCCCCCCCCCCCCCCCCCCCCCCCCCCCCCCCCCCCCCCCCCCCCCCCCCCCCCCCCCCCCCCCCCCCCCCCCCCCCCCCCCCCCCCCCCCCCCCCCCCCCCCCCCCCCCCCCCCCCCCCCCCCCCCCCCCCCCCCCCCCCCCCCCCCCCCCCCCCCCCCCCCCCCCCCCCCCCCCCCCCCCCCCCCCCCCCCCCCCCCCCCCCCCCCCCCCCCCCCCCCCCCCCCCCCCCCCCCCCCCCCCCCCCCCCCCCCCCCCCCCCCCCCCCCCCCCCCCCCCCCCCCCCCCCCCCCCCCCCCCCCCCCCCCCCCCCCCCCCCCCCCCCCCCCCCCCCCCCCCCCCCCCCCCCCCCCCCCCCCCCCCCCCCCCCCCCCCCCCCCCCCCCCCCCCCCCCCCCCCCCCCCCCCCCCCCCCCCCCCCCCCCCCCCCCCCCCCCCCCCCCCCCCCCCCCCCCCCCCCCCCCCCCCCCCCCCCCCCCCCCCCCCCCCCCCCCCCCCCCCCCCCCCCCCCCCCCCCCCCCCCCCCCCCCCCCCCCCCCCCCCCCCCCCCCCCCCCCCCCCCCCCCCCCCCCCCCCCCCCCCCCCCCCCCCCCCCCCCCCCCCCCCCCCCCCCCCCCCCCCCCCCCCCCCCCCCCCCCCCCCCCCCCCCCCCCCCCCCCCCCCCCCCCCCCCCCCCCCCCCCCCCCCCCCCCCCCCCCCCCCCCCCCCCCCCCCCCCCCCCCCCCCCCCCCCCCCCCCCCCCCCCCCCCCCCCCCCCCCCCCCCCCCCCCCCCCCCCCCCCCCCCCCCCCCCCCCCCCCCCCCCCCCCCCCCCCCCCCCCCCCCCCCCCCCCCCCCCCCCCCCCCCCCCCCCCCCCCCCCCCCCCCCCCCCCCCCCCCCCCCCCCCCCCCCCCCCCCCCCCCCCCCCCCCCCCCCCCCCCCCCCCCCCCCCCCCCCCCCCCCCCCCCCCCCCCCCCCCCCCCCCCCCCCCCCCCCCCCCCCCCCCCCCCCCCCCCCCCCCCCCCCCCCCCCCCCCCCCCCCCCCCCCCCCCCCCCCCCCCCCCCCCCCCCCCCCCCCCCCCCCCCCCCCCCCCCCCCCCCCCCCCCCCCCCCCCCCCCCCCCCCCCCCCCCCCCCCCCCCCCCCCCCCCCCCCCCCCCCCCCCCCCCCCCCCCCCCCCCCCCCCCCCCCCCCCCCCCCCCCCCCCCCCCCCCCCCCCCCCCCCCCCCCCCCCCCCCCCCCCCCCCCCCCCCCCCCCCCCCCCCCCCCCCCCCCCCCCCCCCCCCCCCCCCCCCCCCCCCCCCCCCCCCCCCCCCCCCCCCCCCCCCCCCCCCCCCCCCCCCCCCCCCCCCCCCCCCCCCCCCCCCCCCCCCCCCCCCCCCCCCCCCCCCCCCCCCCCCCCCCCCCCCCCCCCCCCCCCCCCCCCCCCCCCCCCCCCCCCCCCCCCCCCCCCCCCCCCCCCCCCCCCCCCCCCCCCCCCCCCCCCCCCCCCCCCCCCCCCCCCCCCCCCCCCCCCCCCCCCCCCCCCCCCCCCCCCCCCCCCCCCCCCCCCCCCCCCCCCCCCCCCCCCCCCCCCCCCCCCCCCCCCCCCCCCCCCCCCCCCCCCCCCCCCCCCCCCCCCCCCCCCCCCCCCCCCCCCCCCCCCCCCCCCCCCCCCCCCCCCCCCCCCCCCCCCCCCCCCCCCCCCCCCCCCCTATAATAAAGCAAATCACTACTCTAAGTACTGTTGTAAACCAATTCATATTTTTTTTTGGCATTTTTTCTACTTTAGTATAACTTTTCCATGGCTTAATCCACTGATATAAATCGATAGTTTCATCAAAACAAGCAAACTATGCATCAAAAACAGAATCTGTCTAAAACAGAACAGTCTGTAATAATCTGAACATTAACCATACTTATGATACTTGAAAAATTCTGCAAAAATTAGGAAAAATAAAAAATTTGTATATAAAGACAGTGCAAAAATAATCATAACCATTTGACATCCCAGTAAAAAATGTAAAATCACGCACTACAGCCAAAGTTTCTGTCCTGCACCGTACAAACCAACAAGCATTGTAAACATCCTAAAGGCAAACCTTAGCACATTATTTTTATAATAAAATGGAATTGTACAAGGGGATAATTATTTTTATTGAAAATTTTTGGTAATTAAGATTCACAAAGTTTCCGTGAGCATGTACAAAGTTCAAGGCTAGTTCCCACTTCAACAATGCTCGTCTTTCTCATTTTCGCTTTTCTTTTTGAAAAGTTTAGGGTTCCCCTCTTTATTTTTTATTTTTTTAAACTATATAAAAGCACTCAACAGAAATAAATGACTCTCTAAAACTTCTGGGTTGTCTCCCTGGCAGCGCTTTCTTTAAAGCCATTAAGCTAGGCATATAGTGCTCAAGTAATGAATCCACCCGTATCCCAAGGTATATCAAAGCCAATTTTAATTAACAATGATTTGTAATTTTGTAGTGAGCACAAAGTAACATATATCATGCAACAACGAAGTCTAACTCTCTTCCTATGCATCGACATGCCATAAAAGAACAATTCATGCACACAAAGTAAAAGCCAATGCATAGTATAAATAGTTTCTTGCAATTTTATCGTGTTGGAAACATAAAGGGGCGGAGATGTAGTTCCCCTCTCATAATAATTGCAAGGGGGGGGGGGGGGGGGGGGGGGGGGGGGGGGGGGGGGGGGGGGGGGGGGGGGGGGGGGGGGGGGGGGGGGGGGGGGGGGGGGGGGGGGGGGGGGGGGGGGGGGGGGGGGGGGGGGGGGGGGGGGGGGGGGGGGGGGGGGGGGGGGGGGGGGGGGGGGGGGGGGGGGGGGGGGGGGGGGGGGGGGGGGGGGGGGGGGGGGGGGGGGGGGGGGGGGGGGGGGGGGGGGGGGGGGGGGGGGGGGGGGGGGGGGGGGGGGGGGGGGGGGGGGGGGGGGGGGGGGGGGGGGGGGGGGGGGGGGGGGGGGGGGGGGGGGGGGGGGGGGGGGGGGGGGGGGGGGGGGGGGGGGGGGGGGGGGGGGGGGGGGGGGGGGGGGGGGGGGGGGGGGGGGGGGGGGGGGGGGGGGGGGGGGGGGGGGGGGGGGGGGGGGGGGGGGGGGGGGGGGGGGGGGGGGGGGGGGGGGGGGGGGGGGGGGGGGGGGGGGGGGGGGGGGGGGGGGGGGGGGGGGGGGGGGGGGGGGGGGGGGGGGGGGGGGGGGGGGGGGGGGGGGGGGGGGGGGGGGGGGGGGGGGGGGGGGGGGGGGGGGGGGGGGGGGGGGGGGGGGGGGGGGGGGGGGGGGGGGGGGGGGGGGGGGGGGGGGGGGGGGGGGGGGGGGGGGGGGGGGGGGGGGGGGGGGGGGGGGGGGGGGGGGGGGGGGGGGGGGGGGGGGGGGGGGGGGGGGGGGGGGGGGGGGGGGGGGGGGGGGGGGGGGGGGGGGGGGGGGGGGGGGGGGGGGGGGGGGGGGGGGGGGGGGGGGGGGGGGGGGGGGGGGGGGGGGGGGGGGGGGGGGGGGGGGGGGGGGGGGGGGGGGGGGGGGGGGGGGGGGGGGGGGGGGGGGGGGGGGGGGGGGGGGGGGGGGGGGGGGGGGGGGGGGGGGGGGGGGGGGGGGGGGGGGGGGGGGGGGGGGGGGGGGGGGGGGGGGGGGGGGGGGGGGGGGGGGGGGGGGGGGGGGGGGGGGGGGGGGGGGGGGGGGGGGGGGGGGGGGGGGGGGGGGGGGGGGGGGGGGGGGGGGGGGGGGGGGGGGGGGGGGGGGGGGGGGGGGGGGGGGGGGGGGGGGGGGGGGGTAAGCACCCATAAAAGCAACAAATTCTTCTATTTGTTCCACATCATAGTAATCATATATACCATTAGCATAAGAAGCTAAGGTTTTATTATCATTAAATTTGCATGAAAAGGGAAGGTGTGGAGCCTTCATCCTAGAGCAACAAGTATAATCATAACTCAAGCATACTTGCCAAGCATACCACTTCAACATATAAATTTGATCCCATAATAGTTTCCCTTTTTGAGTCAAGCGATAATCCCTAAAGTATTCACGTTGATCCAACGTGTCTCCCATTACCAAATTGAATGAGGTTTTCTCAGGATTATCAAAGTGGTACATAATATTTTTCACATATTGAGCATCGAGGGTTTTAGGAGGTTCCCCATCTCCATGAGCAGCAAGTACACCTAATTTTTTTGGTATTTCGTGTTCTATATCCATAACTAAAGATAAAGAACAACTAAGAACAGCAAATAAAAATTACTTAGTGATAAAGCAAACAAGCACACACGAGAATATTCACCCCACGCTATTGCTCCCCGGCAACGGCGCCAGAAAAAGGTCTTGATAACCCACAAGTATAGGGGATCGCAACAGTTTTTGATAAGTAAAAGTGTTGAACCCAACGAGGAGCTAAAGGTAGAACAAATATTCCCTCAAGTTCTATCAACCACCGATACAACTCTACGCACGCTTGACGTTCGCTTTACCGGAAACAAGTATGAAACTAGAAGTACTTTGTAGGTGGGGGGGGGGGGGGGGGGGGGGGGGGGGGGGGGGGGGGGGGGGGGGGGGGGGGGGGGGGGGGGGGGGGGGGGGGGGGGGGGGGGGGGGGGGGGGGGGGGGGGGGGGGGGGGGGGGGGGGGGGGGGGGGGGGGGGGGGGGGGGGGGGGGGGGGGGGGGGGGGGGGGGGGGGGGGGGGGGGGGGGGGGGGGGGGGGGGGGGGGGGGGGGGGGGGGGGGGGGGGGGGGGGGGGGGGGGGGGGGGGGGGGGGGGGGGGGGGGGGGGGGGGGGGGGGGGGGGGGGGGGGGGGGGGGGGGGGGGAAAGCATCAAGTCCTCTTTATCCCATACGCAAACAACCTACTTACTCGGGTCTATGCTTCTGTCACTCATGCCACCCACCATAAGCAAATCATGAACATATTGCAAACCCTACAGCGGGGATCCCTCGTGCTTGCGCGACACGGAGAGCACCATAGGACAGCACCAATAATAAAACATGCAACTCAAACCAATCTTGATCATCAAATAACCCATAGGACAAAACGGATCTACTCAAACATCATAGGATAGCCATACATCATTGGGAAATAATATATAGCGTTGAGCACCATGTTTAAGTAGAGATTACAGCAGGTAAGAGAGAGGTTACACCGCTGCATAGAGGGGGGAAGAGTTGGTGATGATGGCGGTGAAGTTGTTGGTGAAGAGTGCGGTGATGATGATGGCCACGGCAGCATTCCGGCGCCACCGGAAGAGAAGGGGAGAGGGGGCCCCTTCGTCTTCTTCTTCCTTGAACTCCTCCCTAGATGGGAGAAGGGTTTCCCCTCTGATCCTTGGCCTCCATGGCATGGGAGGGGCGAGAGCCCCTCCGAGATTGGATCTGTCTCTCTGTCTCTCTCTGTTTCTGCGCTCTGTTCTGCTGCCCTTTCACCGTTTCGTGTATATATGGAGATCCGTAACTCCGATTGGATTGAAACCTTCGCCCAGATTTTTCTCTGAAAATTAGTTTTCTTGCGTCCAAAGTAGAGCAGCAACCGCCTTACGGGGGGCCCACAAGGGTCAGGGGCGCGCCCAGGGGGGTGGGGCGCGCCCCCCTGCCTCGTGCCCCCCTCGGGCACCGTCTCGCATTGAGTGGGGGGGGGGGGGGGGGGGGGGGGGGGGGGGGGGGGGGGGGGGGGGGGGGGGGGGGGGGGGGGGGGGGGGGGGGGGGGGGGGGGGGGGGGGGGGGGGGGGGGGGGGGGGGGGGGGGGGGGGGGGGGGGGGGGGGGGGGGGGGGGGGGGGGGGGGGGGGGGGGGGGGGGGGGGGGGGGGGGGGGGGGGGGGGGGGGGGGGGGGGGGGGGGGGGGGGGGGGGGGGGGGGGGGGGGGGGGGGGGGGGGGGGGGGGGGGGGGGGGGGGGGGGGGGGGGGGGGGGGGGGGGGGGGGGGGGGGGGGGGGGGGGGGGGGGGGGGGGGGGGGGGGGGGGGGGGGGGGGGGGGGGGGGGGGGGGGGGGGGGGGGGGGGGGGGGGGGGGGGGGGGGGGGGGGGGGGGGGGGGGGGGGGGGGGGGGGGGGGGGGGGGGGGGGGGGGGGGGGGGGGGGGGGGGGGGGGGGGGGGGGGGGGGGGGGGGGGGGGGGGGGGGGGGGGGGGGGGGGGGGGGGGGGGGGGGGGGGGGGGGGGGGGGGGGGGGGGGGGGGGGGGGGGGGGGGGGGGGGGGGGGGGGGGGGGGGGGGGGGGGGGGGGGGGGGGGGGGGGGGGGGGGGGGGGGGGGGGGGGGGGGGGGGGGGGGGGGGGGGGGGGGGGGGGGGGGGGGGGGGGGGGGGGGGGGGGGGGGGGGGGGGGGGGGGGGGGGGGGGGGGGGGGGGGGGGGGGGGGGGGGGGGGGGGGGGGGGGGGGGGGGGGGGGGGGGGGGGGGGGGGGGGGGGGGGGGGGGGGGGGGGGGGGGGGGGGGGGGGGGGGGGGGGGGGGGGGGGGGGGGGGGGGGGGGGGGGGGGGGGGGGGGGGGGGGGCTTACTCGGGTCTGTGCTTCTGTCACTCATGCCACCCACCATAAGCAAATCATGAACATATTGCAACACCCTACAGCGGGGATCCCTCACGCTTGCGCGACATGGAGAGCACCATAGGACAGCACCAATAATAAAACATGCAACTCAAGCCAATCTTGATCATCAAATAGCCCATGGGACAAAACGGATCTACTCAAACATCATAGGATAGCCATACATCATTGGGAAATAATATATAGCGTTGAGCACCATGTTTAAGTAGAGATTATAGCGGCTAAGAGAGAGGTTACACCGCTGCATAGAGGGGGGAAGAGTTGGTGATGATGGCGGTGAAGTTGTTGGTGAAGATTGCGGTGATGATGATGGCCACGGCGGCGTTCCGGCGCCACCGGAAGAGAAGGGGAGAGAGGGCCCCTTCGTCTTCTTCTTCCTTGACCTCCTCCCTAGATGGGAGAAGGGTTTCCCCTCTGGTCCTTGGCCTCCATGGCGTGGGAGGGGTGAGAGCCCCTCCGAGATTGGATCTGTCTCTCTGTCTCTCTCTGTTTCTGCGCTCTCTTCTGCTGCCCTTTCACCGTTTCGTGTATATATGGAGATCCGTAACTCCGATTGGATTGAAACCTTCGCCCAGATTTTTCTCCAAAAAATAGTTTTCTTGCGTCCAAAGTAGAGCAGCAACCGCCTTACAGGGGGCCCACGAGGGTCAAGGGCGCGCCCAGGGGGGTGGGGCGCGCCCCCCTGCCTCGTGCCCCCCTCGGGCACCGTCTCGCGTTGATTCTTCTTTCGGAATTCTCCAAATATTCCAAAAATATTCTCCGTCCGTTTTTATCCCATTTGGATTCTGTTTGATATGGGGTTTCTGCGAAACATAAAACATGCAACAAATAGGAACTGGCACTGGGCACTGGATCAATATGTTAGTCCCAAAAATAGTATAAAAAGTTGCCAAAAGTATATGAAAGTTGTATAATATTGGCATGGAACATTCAAAAATTATAGATACGACGGAGACGTATCAGGAGGGCGCGCCCTGGTGGCTTGTGGGCACCTGGGTAATCCCCCAGGGTGGTTTTAGTGCGAAAAATTCTTTAATATTCAGAAAAAATCATGTGAAAATTTCCGGTCATTTTGAGCAATTTCATTTTTGGGCACTTTTTTATTGCACGGATAATTCAGAAAACAGGATATTATTGGCATTTCATTGTCTTTAACTAAAAATAACAGGAAATATAAAGTGAGTACAGAAGGTTGTGCCTATAAATTCATCGACCACATACCTCTCAAAAATAATCCATTAATAAGGTTGATCAAGTCTTATTAACAACCATTTTTGATTAGCATGAACCCAAAGAATATTTGTAAAACACTAAGTTACCTCAACGGGGATATGCGTCTCCCCAACAATAAGTGTTTCATATTTCTTTTTGATAGTAGGAAGAGGAATTTGAAAACTTCCAATAGTAATTGCCGGAGTCTTTTCAATAACATGAATACCATTTACTTGAAATTGTTTCTTCGGAAAGTGCACCATATGTTCATTACCATTGATATGAAAAGTGATCTTGCTTTTGTTGCAATCAATAATAGCCCCTATAGTGTTCAGAAAGGGTCTACCAAGGATAATCGACATGCTTTCGTCCTCGGGCGTATTAAGTATAACAAAGTCCGTTAAGATAGTAACATTTGCAACTACAACGGGCACATCCTCACAGACACCGATAGGTATGGCAGTTGATTTGTCAGCCATTTGCAAAGATATTTCCGTGGATGTGAGTTTATTCAAATCAAATCTTCTATATAAAGAGAAAGGCATAACACTAACACCAGCTCTTAAATCACAAAGAGCAATTTTGACATAATTTCTTTTAATAGATCACGGTATAGTTGGTATTCCTGGATCTCATAATTTCTTAGGTACTCCATCCTTAAAAGAGTAGTTTGCAAGCATGGTGGGGTTTTCAGCTTCAGGTATTTTTCTTTTATTAGTGAAAACATCTTTCATATATTTAGCATAAGGGGCCATCTTTAAAATATCAGTCAAACGAGTACGCAAAAAGACTCGCCTAAGCATTTTCGCAAAGCGTTCAAATTCTTCCTCATCCTTTTCTTAGAAGGTTTAGGTGGAATGGGTGTGGGTTTCTGAACCCATGGTTCTCTTTCTTTACAATGTTTTCTAGCAACAAAATCTCTCTTCTCATAACGTTTATTTTTAGACGGTGTGTTATCAAGATCAATAGTAGGATCTATTTCAACATCATTATCCGGTTCTTTATCATTGTCTAGTTGAGCATCCATGGTGAATTTTCATTACTAGATTGAGTTTCAGTATAACAAATAGAAACATCATTACTATCCTCAGAAGGTTTTTCTTCCTCAGGTTCTCTAGAAGTCTGCAAAGTCCTATCATTTTCCCTTTTCTTTTTCTTTTTAGAAGGACTAGGTGCATCAATATTAATTCTTTGAGATTCTTGTTCAATTCTTTTAGGGTGACCTTCAGGATAAAGTGGCTCCTGAGTCATTCTACCTCCTCTAGTCATTACTCTAACAGCATGATCATTCATACTATTATTCATTTCATTGAGCAATTCACCTTGAGATTTAGCAACTTGACCTAACTGAGTCTGAACCATAGAAGCATGTTTACTAACACCTTTGACGTTATTAACAATTCTAAACAACAAGTCACTCAAGCAATCAATCACGTAGGCATTTTTTTCAATTGTTTCATAACATTTGCATTGAAATGATCTTGCTTAATAATGTAATTGTCAAATTCATACAAGCATTGACTAGGAGATTTATTATAAGGAATATCACCTTCATCAAACTTTATAAGAGAATTTACCTCTACCACCTGTGGTGGTGGGTCAAGACCATGTATTTCTTCAACAGGTGGTAAATTCTTCACATCTTCAGCTTTAATACCTTTTTCCTTCATACATTTCCTTTCTTCTTGCATATCTTCAAGATTGAGAAATAAAATACCCCTCTTCTTCGGAGTGGGTTTAGGCAGTGGTTCAGGAAGAGTCCAATCATTATCATTCTTTAAAATATTATTCAATAGTTATTCAGCTTGTTCAACAGTTTGTTCCCCGAAAACACAACCAGCACAACTATCTAGGTAGTCCCTAGAAGCATCGGTTAGTCCATTATAAAAGATATCAGGTATATCATTTTTCTTAAGAGGATGATCAAACAAGCATTGAGTAATTGGAGAAGCCTCCCCCAAGCTTGCAAGAGACTTTCTTCTTCAATTTGCACAAAGTTAAATATTTCCTGTAAGGCAGCTTGTTTCTTATGAGCAGGAAAGTATTTTTCAGAGAACTAATAAATCATATCCCGGGGACTACGCACACAACCAGGAGCAAGAGTATTGTACCATATCTTAGCATCACCCTTTAATGAGAAAGGAAATTACTTAAGAATATAGTAATAGCATATTTTTTCCTCATGAGCAAATAGGGTGGCTATATCATTTAATTTAGTAAGTTGTGCCACAACAGTTTTAGTTTCATAGCCATGGAAAGGATCAGATTCAACCAAAGTAATTAACTCAGGATCGATAGAGAATTCATAATCCTTATTAGTAATAAAGATAGGTGAAGTAGAAAACTTAGGATCATATTTCATTCTAGCATTCAAAGATTTTTTTCACCTTGCATTGTAATTTCTTAAGATCTTCTCTATCCTTACAAGCAAGAAATTCCCTAGCTACCTCTCCATCCATAACATAACCCTCAGGTATCTTAGGCAATTCATATCTAGGAGAGCTAGGTCTAATAGGTGTATCATAATTTTTAGTTTCAATAACTTCATCAATTTCAGTAATCTCATATGTTTTAGCATTCTCAATTTCTTTAGCTCTAGCAAGTTGTTCATCAAGAAATTCACCTAGTGGCACAGTCTTATCAAGCAAAGTACTAGCATCATCAACAGCATCATTCATAGCAGAAGTAGCATCATCAATTACTTGCGACATATCTGGATTAATAGTAGGTGGTGGTGTTGCAAGCTTACTCAAAACAGAAGGTGAATCAAGTGCAGAACTAGATAATAGTTCCTTACCTCCCCTCGTCTTAGAGGTAACGACCTTGGTTCTATCATCCTTAAGATTCTTCATAGCGATCAACAGATATAAATCCCAAGTGACTCAACATATATAACTATGCTTCCCGGCAATGGCACGAGAAAAAGGTCTTGGTAACCCACAAGTATAGGGGATCGCAATAGTTTTTGAGGGTAGAGTATTCAACTCAAATTTTATTGATTCGACACAAGGGGAGCCAAAGAATACTTGTAAGTATAAGTAGTTGAGTTTTCAATTCAACCACACCTGGAGACAAAATATCTACAGCAAAGTGATCAGTAGCACAGTAGTATGGTAATTTGATAGCAGTAGTAGCGATAGCAATGGTAACCGTAACAACAGTAGCAATAGTTTTATAGTAGTTGTAACGACAACAACAGTAGCAGAAGTAATAGTAACTTAGCAAGAACACTGATGTGAAAAGCTCGTAGGCATTGGACCAGTGATAATTTTGGATAATATTGATAATATAACAGTCATAGCCTAGGACGACATAGAACTAGCTCCAATTCATCAATGTAATGTAGGCATGTATTTCATCAATAGTCATACGTGCTTATGGAAAAGAACTTGCATGACATCTTTTGTCCTACCCTCCCTTGGTAGCGGGGTCCATAAGGAAACTAAGGGATATTAAGGCCTCCTTTTAATAGAGAACCAGAACAAAGCCTTAGCACATAGTGAATACGTGAACTCCTCAAACTAGGTAATCACCAAAAAGAATCCCAATTATTGTCACCTTGGGGTATGCGGATCATAATACGTAGTAGGTGCATATAACTTGCAAGATCAAATCATAACACGTAGCAGGTGCAATGAAGTCTTCGCAATGAGCATCCGAACAGAGAGATTGAACGAATGCATTCCAAAGTTAATATGATACGGCCATTTGAATGAGGAGCCACTTGGAATGATTGGATTAGCAAACAAGGTAACAGCTGGATACAAACATATGACAAAGATTTCGCCCAACGTGTTTGTGATGAGGCCCACGGGCACGCGGTACAGCAGATATCATGAATGACAAACGAGACATTCCCGAATCGGCATAGCCAAGGATTCTTTAAGACGCCTCGCGACCATTGTAAATCGATCATGAAAAATGAACCACTAGACGTTGGACCCCAATCTCAAATCATACATCTGTCGAAAAGAACTCCTGGGTAACTACTTGAATTCCCACCTATTAACTCTCGACATTCTTGGTTATGCAATCTGGTACAACAAGTACAAGGAGCAAAATATATCACACAACTCCTAGCAAAATTCTACGCTCCAAATGTACCGCCTCCTCAACACATAACCAAGAACCTTGGAAATCATGTACCTCAGACCTTCGAAAGAACATCCCCTATACTAGCTGTGGAAATACATCTGGTCACTCTCCCCAGTACTGGGTGGAGCCAAACTACTCTCACCACTAGTAGCATAGAAGCGCTTTCGATGTCGGCGTCCTCTGGTATTCTAGAACTGAAACGATAAGCACTGTGACGACAACACCTCGGAGCTCAGCTCCCTGAGACACTGCCACAACCACTAAATGTCAGGAGGCACCAAGAACAGAGTTCCCGTCACAATAATATCGGACCAACTCAACAATACCCGCGTGATCGTAAAAAAAAATTGACTGAAAAAGGAGAGTAATGGAACCAAAACACCTACGTCACGAGTCCTCACGAGAGCAACGAAGGGGATGAGGAGTAAAATGAGTACCTACTCTCCGATATACAATTAAGACTCAAAATAGTTTTCTTCTAGACTCGTCAGCGGTTTGATCAAGCAAAGGCTCCTATAGTCGGCATGGCTCTGAATACCAACTTGTAACGCCCAAGATGAAATTCTATCGCGATCTCGTGATGAATTCGAGTTCACGGCATAGCAAGGTGGCATATAAATACATACAACCGAAGAATAGACAGAATACGGGATCAAGGCATACACTTGCCCCAGAATAGTATAAATATTACAATCATCGTACAATCATCCATAACATATAGATAGAGTCCGACTACGAACAAGATAAACAAGAAAACACCACCCTGCTAGAATCCCCGGATAATCCGACTAGGGTCACTACTGATCGTCTGGAAACGAGACGTAGAAACACCGACGATCCTCGTCGTACTCCCACTGAAGCTCGGTGGCATCTCCTGTGTCTGTCTCAGTGGTACCTGCAACTGTGTTTGCAGTATACTGTGAGCCACGGGGACTCAGCAATCTTATTACCCACGGTGTCAAAAGTAACAAGGCTTAATGGGTATGGAAGGTTAAGTGGTGAGGTTGCAGCAAGCACTAAGCATTTGTATGGTGTCTAACTTACGAATACCAGAATAAGATGAGAGACTACGCATACGGTCGCAAACTAGTAATGATCAAGAAGTGATCCTGAACTACTTATGTTGCAACCCCACCGTGTTCTCTTCCCGAACTTCATCGAAAAGAGATGATCACGGTTACACATGCGGTTGGTGTATTTTAAATGAGTTTAATGTCAAGTTCACTACAACCGGATATCATAAATTCCAATCTGCCACATAACCGTGGGCACGGCTCTAGAAAAGATTAAATCCTGCAGGGGTGTCCCAACTTAGTCCATGATAAACTCTCACGATCCGCGGAGGCAAATCTCCATCTCGGGACACCCCGATCAAACTCGGAATCCCGGTGCACAAGACATTTTGACAATGGAAAAACAAAACCAACAAGACCTCCCGACGTGCCGACACCCCGACTGGAGCCGCGTGCATCTCAAAATCAGGCCATGATTGGATGAGCCCAACATAGCAACCGAGACCCGAGTTTCCCCGGGTGAAGCCGCACACAACTCTGTTTTGGACCAACACTCATGAGGAGCATTGGCCTGGGTGGTTGATTAAGAATCCTCGGGTTAATTACTCCCTATGCAAATTTTAGTTGTTATTAGGTAAATGGTAAATCCAAAGTTGGGCCTTGCTGGAAGAGTTTTATTCAAAGTGAACTGTCAAGGGGGGGCCCATAAACCCCGACCGTGTTAGGAACGCAAAATCAAGGAACATCACTGATATGACGGAAACTAAGGCGGCAAGAGTGGAACAAAACACCAAGCAGAAGGCCAAGCCTTCCACCCTTTACCAATTATATAGATGCATTAAGTAAATAAGATATATTGTGATATCCCATGATATCCATGTCCCAACATGGAACAACCTGCACTGCACCTGCAACTAGCAACACTATAAGAGGGGCTGAGCAAGTGGTAACATAGCCAAACAATGGTTTGCTAGGAAGGTGGGTTAGAGGCTTATCATGGCAATTTAGGAGGCTTGATAAACAAGTGGTAGGTAGCGTGTCATGGACTTAACATGGCAGATGTCCTAGCGTAAGGACTTAGTCGTGGAGCCATCGTAACTAGGTTAGCTTAAAGGGGTTAAACGGGACAAAGGACACAGAGAGTTTCTACTGGTTCAGCCCCTCACGGTGGAGGTAAAAGGCCTACTCTAGTTTGGGATTGTATTGCTTGGGTTTCGATTACCAGGGACCGAATACGCTTGACCTAGTTCTCGGTCTCTTGTTTCTTGCCCTTAACTTGCTGCCGGGTCACCCCTTTATATACACAGGTTGATGCCTGGCAGCTTACAGAGTCCCGGCCGGCTCATACACAACGTGTCTGGCTCGGTGACTAACTAAGCTTTCCTTACAATACAAGTCATACATATGGCGGTTCATCCTCTTGGGCCTCAAGTCATCCTCTGGGTCTTGGGCCGTCAATAGGCTTGCTATGACCCGCCATCTTCATCGATAAGTCACCAGTGGTATGACTCGGCCCCTCCTGGGCAGTTCATACCCATTAGTTATATCCCCAACATTAGGCCCCAGGTTGATTTGAACTTGTTCATATCAATCTTCAATACCTGACTTGTCAAAATCTTGCATCGCTTGTTTGATAAACCTTGTTGTAACCCGCCATGACGTCAGCTCACAGAATCTTCTTAAACCGCCATGAAGTCATTCCACATTAATTTTGCACGAGGCCCAGAATATCTTTAACTGATCCTTATCTTAATGACCATCCTAAAAATCGAGGCGTCCATATAGCCACATGATGATTTCGGCCTCCTCGATTCCCGCGCATGCCTTGTATCTACCCTCTTATAAATAGGGACGGGGGTCTTTATCATTTCCCCCCTTGCCTCCTTGCCTTCGTCTTCCTCTCGCGTCTCCTCTGTCGCCCGAGCTCCGCCGCCGTGACCTTCGACCGCTGCACCAACTCAGGCCACCGCATCGACCTGACCTGACCGGAGATGTCGGGGATATCTAGCGACATATGCCAGGGGTGGCTTATCATGGATGGGGACAAGAGTACGACGCCGGGCTCTAGAAGTGGGAGCGAGCGAGACCACATATGCCTACGAATCTTACCCAGGTTCGAGGCTCTCCGTGGAGATAACACCCCTAGTCCTACTCTGCGGGGTTTCCGCATGATGACTATAGTCAATAGAGTAGCTACAAGATGGCTCCTTGAGCTGTTTTGGCTAGAGGAGGAAGAAGAGCAAGGCTAGCCCTAACTTCTCCTTCTATGGGTATTTGGATGGTGGCCAAAGTTCTGAACCCCTTGCATGGGGAAGCATGGGGGTTTATATAGGCCTACCCCCCAGGGGTACAATGGTAATCCGGCCGGGTGTAGGACCCGGCCGTTAGTGTCTCTACACGCCGGCTTCTCCGCCTGCTGCTGGGGCCCGCCGCTTGGTGTGTCTCGCCGGCTGCGGGGACTCGGCCGACACGTAGGGCCCGCCGCCTGCGGGCCATGCTGACTGCTTTACACTATAGCCTCGCCCTTGATGACGGAGGCTTTGTCGGGGGGAGCGTGGCTACAGTCCCGTCGCCTGGCGGGCGCTCACTGTAGCCACACTCCGTCTCATCTGGCTAATGGCGCACAGACTCCGAGGGGGAGAAAGGCCGCCTGCTAGGAGTCGGCCTGCCCTTATTACCGTTTGCTTGGGATTCGCCGCCTTCTGGTGGCTCGCAGATAGGTTGGGCCTGCCGCCTGCGGGCCGTACTGACCGCCCATCGTGGGAGCGTGGCTCCCTCTGATGTAGGTGATGTCACGGGCTACGTGGCAACAGTGCCGTACCGGGCGAGGGGTGTCCGCTTGGTACACCGCACTGTGGCCACAGTCCGCTCGGGATTCGGGGGTGGCAGGCCGCACTGTAGCCACGCCCCGTCACGTCTCAGTTATGTGGGTGCAAACTTTGAGGGGACGAGGGGCCGCCTGCTAGGAGTCGGCCCCTCATGGCCCCCTTCTGTGGTTTCGCCGTCTTCCAGCAGCAGGCCTCCTAGACCAGCCGACCTAAGGAGCCGGCCGTTCGTCCGGGAGGTGTGAGGGGCGCAGCTAGCCCCGATGTCTTGAAATACCATAGGGGGCCGATGAGGCTACCCGTGGTCATTTACTCTGACAGTAGTCCCTGAAGCTGGTGGGGCACCGCGGCTGAAAATCAAGGAGCCTCAGCAGCTTCCCAATCCGAGTGATCTGGTAATCTTGCCTCGTCCGTCTTCCCGAGATGCCGACTGTCAGCAGCCGGCCAAGGCCGGGCCGGCCGCTTGGTGAATTCGAATCATCATGGTGGGGGCCGGGTGGCGAGCCAGCCGGACAATAGGCTTGTCGCCTGTTACTCATTCGCCATGCGATGCCAGCAGACCAGGCTGGCCTGCCAGCCCACGCGCGCAACAGGGCATCGCTGCAGGCCAGGGCCCGCTACTACAGGGCCTCGGCACACGGGCGGATCCGCTGCGGCCGAGGTGGGCGGTCGCCCTTCCCAGGCGCGTTAAATACACGCTGTTACGGCGCGGAAGATGCGGGGTTTTAGGGGGAGTGGGCGCAGTTAAGCCCACGCCCCCCACGTCTCGCCCCCTCGGCTCCGCAGCCGGGGGCTATAAGTAGGGGGAGGAGGGGGCGGCAGAATGCACGCGTTCCCCCCCTCGCCCTACGTCTTCTTCTTCCTCTGCTCTTGCTGCCGCCGAGCGCAGCCATCTTGCGCCACCACCAGACTCATCCGCATTGCCGCGGCTTTGCCCTCGCGCAGCCATCTCGCGCCACTACTGAGCAACGGAGCCCATGGCGCGCGGCGGCCGCTCAGGTGACTGGGATGGCTCCAACGTCCTCAACGACCACTTGTAGTTCCCTCGCCAAACACGACGGCTTCCCCGCACATCGAACATGAAGGTGCACATTCCCCCCGAGGCAGAGATCTCGCCGCGGCCGGCGGACGGCGAGCGCGTCATCTTCCGGTCGCATTTCCTCCGCGACTTTGGCCTGCCGACGAGTGGGTTCCTCCGCTCATTCCTCGATTTCTACAAAGTACAGCCCCACCGTCTCACACCGAACACGGTGGTGCTGTTCTCTGCCTTCGTCACCCTCTGCGAGGGGTATCTGGGCATGCTCCCCACGCTCAAGCTGTGGGGGGATGAAAGTGCAACTATCCCTGGGTGGTTTTGGTAATTATTAACAACATATAGCTCATTGAGCTAATGCTATTTCAAGATAAATATTTCAGGAAAGTTCAATGATTGGCATGGCATGGATTAGGAATGTCGACCCCTCAAAATTCTAAGGACACATATTGGCTCAAGCTTAAGACTCTACATTTTACTTTTAGTGATCCAAGATCACATTGAGTCCATAGGAAAAGCCAATACTAGTAAAAGCGGATGAGGTGTTGCTTAATGGCTTACTTGCTCAAAATGCTTAGTGATATGCTCCCAAAACCCTCAACCACTTTCTCATATCCACATATGTCCCAAACCAAAAGTCAAACTTGGCCCCACCGAAATATTCTATCCGTCACCACCGAGTTCACTTGACATAGCCACTGCCACAAACCCTAGTCACTTCGGTCTCACTGATAGGGATCTCGGTCTCACCGAGATGGGATTGCAAACTCTCTGTTTCCCTTCATAACATTTCGGTCCAACCGAGATGAGCGATCGGTCCCACCGAGTTCGCAATGCAAACTCTCTGTTTCCCCTTCGTAACGTTTCGGTCTCACCGAGATGAGCGAATCGGTCCCATCAAGTTTGCCTGACCAACTCTCTGGTTAGCTTATTACCAAAGTCGGTCTCACCGAGTTTGTGTAATCGGTCTCACCGAGATTATGTTATGCCCTAACCCTAAGGAAATCGGTCCCATCGAGTTGACATGTCGGTCCCACCGAAAAGCCTAACGTTCACATTTTGAACTAAATTGGTCTGACCGAGTTTTCTGATTCGGTCCCACCGAGTTTGGTGAATTGTGTGTAACGGTTAGATTTTATGTGGAGGCTATATATACCCCTCCACCCTTCCTTCATTCATGAGGAGAGCCATCAGAACATGCCTACACTTCCAGCATACATTTTCTGAGAGAGAACCACCTACTCATGTGTTGAGGTCAAGATATTCCATTCCAACCACATAAATCTTGATCTCTAGCCTTCCCCAAGTTGCTTTCCACTCAAATCATCTTTCCACCAAATCCAAATCTGTGAGAGAGAGTTGAGTGTTGGAGAGACTATCATTTGAAGCACAAGAGCAAGGAGTTCATCATCAACACACCATCTATTATCTTTTGGAGAGTGGTGTCTCCTAGATAGGTTAGGTGTCACTTGGGATCCTCCGTCAAGATTGTGGAGTTGAACCAAGGAGTTTGTACGGGCAAGGAGATCGCCTACTTCGTGAAGATCTACCCTAGTGAGGCAAGTCCTTCGTGGGCGATGGCCATGGTGGGATAGACAAGGTTGCTTCTTCGTGGACCCTTCGTGAGTGGAGCCCTCCGTGGACTCGCGCAACCATTACCCTTCATGGGTCGAAGTCTCCATCAACGTGGATGTATGATAGCACCACCTATCGGAACCACGCCAAAAATCTCCATGTCTACATTGCGTTTGCTCCCTCCAAATTCCTCCCTTTACCTTCATGTGCAATGTTTTACATTCCGCTGCTATACTCTTAGACTTGCATGTGTAGGTTGATTCCTTGACTTGTGCTAAGTTGTTAAAATCTTCCAAGACTTAAAATTGGGAAAAGGCTAGATTTTTATTTGGTCAAGTAGTCTAATCACCCCCCCTCTAGACATACTTTCGATCCTACAAGTGGTATCAGAGCTTTGGTCTCCATTTGCCTTGATTTCCATAGCTTTTGGTGATCATAGCCTTGGTTTCACAACCTAGGAGAGTATGGCGTCTAGCAAGGGAAATTACCTAGAGGTCCTTACTTTGATGGTACTAATTTTGCTAGTTGGAAGCATAAGATGAAAATGCATATTCTTGGACATAACCCCGCCGTTTGGGCTATTGTGTGTATTGGCTTGCAAGGTGAATTCTTTGATGGGAGAGAACCAAACCGTGAAGCTACCGCGGAAGAGTTGAAGATGTTGCAATACAATGCTCAAGCTTGTGATATTCTGTTCAACGGATTGTGCCCCGAAGAATTCAACAAAATCAGCCATCTTGAGAATGCAAAGGAAATTTGGGGTACTTTGATTGATATGCACGAGGGTACCGACTCCGTCAAGGAATCCAAATTAGATGTGCTTCAACGTCAACTTGACAAGTTCAAAATGAAGGATGGTGAAGGTGTCACTGAAATGTACTATAGGCTTGCTCTCATCACAAATGAGATTGCCGGCTTAGGAAGTGAAGAGATGACCGATAGATTTATCATTAAGAAGATTCTAAGAGCCTTGGATGGAAAATATGATACCGTGTGCACATTGATCCAAATGATGCCGAATTACAAAGATCTCAAGCCTACGGAAGTCATTGGAAGAATTGTTGCTCATGAGAACTCACCCAAGGATAAGGAAGAGCTTCACAACAAGTCAAGTGGTTCTTACAAAGCCTCATTCGATGCTCCCACATCTTCAAGTGAGAAACAAACCTTCAATGAAGAATTGAGCCTAATGGTGAATAATTTCAACAAGTTCTACAAGAGTAGAAGCAAGGAAAGAAGTTCCAAGTCAAGGTCCTACAATGACAAAAGATCTTTGAGTTGTGAACGTAATTGCTACAATTGTGGAAGACCCGGACACTACTCCAATGAGTGTAGGGCTCCCTACAAAAGAAGAGAAGATTCACCCAAAAGGAGAAGTAGAAGAGAGGAATCACCACCTAGAGAAAGGAGGAGTAGAGATGATCGTTATGAACGTAGAACCTCTCGCAGAAGCAAGGATTCAGAAAGGAAGGGCAAATCATCAAAGAGCTACACAAAACGAAGACATCAAGCTCATGTTGGTGACTGGGTATCCGGCTCCGACTCCGAATATTCTCAAGCTGAAGGTGTTGCCGGTCTAGCACTTGTGTCAACCAACTCCTATGACATATTTGATTCACCAAATGAAGGAATTGGAAGATGCTTCATGGCTAAAGGCCCAAAGGTATCACACCCCGAGTATGTTGATTTCAATAGTGATGAAGATGATTTGCTAGGTGATGATGATTTACTTGTTGACAACTCTAGTGATGAAAAATGTGATCAACTCGCTATTAATCATGATAATTAAGATAAAATGAATGATGATGATAAGAAGGAGATTGAGCGTCTAACTAATCAACTAAACACTCTTAAGTTAGCTCATGAAACTACCTTCAAAAATCATCGAGAACTTTTAAAGACTCATGAAAAGTTACGCTTTGAAAAGCTCAACCTTGAGCAAGAGCATGAGTTCTTAAAAGCAATCAATGATGACCTTCCTAAAAAAAGTTCTTCTTACATTGCCAAGCATTTACTCTTGTCTACTTACATGCCACAAGTTAAATCTAGCAACAAGAGTAAGAAAGATTCTTCTTCTAGTAGTAACAATAATCATGTTAAAGCCAATGTTGTTGCTTCTACTAGTTCTCTTGATTCCACTAATGATTCTCTTAGCCAAGTTACACTTGAGCAAGAAAATAGCTTATTGAAGGGAATTATAGAGAAAGGTGTTTACAAGAGCCTTGCCGGGAGTAAGCAATTTGAGGAAATTGTACGTAAGCAAGGAAGACACCAGAAGAATCAAGGTGTTGGTTTTGAACGAAAGTTCAATGCCAATGGAGTTGAGTGGGAAGAAGATCAATACCCCAAGACGAAGTTTGTTCCTCAACAAGAGAAGTATGATCCTACATCTTTCCAAGGGACACAAGCTCAAGATGATCTTCCACCACAAGACCACAAGCAAAATGGCAAGGACAAGCTTCAAGAGGAGATTGATGCATTTGAAGAAGCTCCTAATGCCTTGGTCAAGTGGGTTCCCGAGACTACATCAACTTCTACTACATCAAGTATGACTACAACTCCAAGGATTCCCATCAGGATGATGTGGATCCCGAAGAAGAAGAACTAGAGAGTTCTTGAGGGTGACTCTGCCAACATACTTCACTCATATCATTTTGGCGAGGACAAGTGCAAACAACTTCCACACCTTGCACTAGTTCAAGGAGTCACAAACCCTCTTGTTGGTAAGACAAGGTACAAGGTAACCTAATGTTTTCATGGACATCATCTTGCGTGTACATCACTCTATGTCTATGGATATCCTTGTTTGTTCCTTGTGGGACTAACCCGTGTAGGTATTGAAAGTGCAACTCACTCCAATGGATTGCTCCAAATGATTTACATCAACATTGAGCATCCACATCTTCAACATCTACATGAATTCATAATCAACAAAACCCAAGGTTATTCATCCCTCTTAGGGGGGATATCACATCTAGGGGGAGCTTTACTCTAATCAATTGAGCTAAAGCAACTCTAATGATGTGAACACAACAATGCTTTATGTAAAAGTGGTAACCCCACTTGTGCTTAAATGATGAGTATGACCTATGATCAAATGTTCTCATTTGACTCCTAAGTCAATATACTCATATATAGATGACCTAGTCATCGCCAATTGCTTGATAGATGCTAGAGTGTTTGTGCATGCTTTGTCACATATTTCATTTGCCATTTTATTATGTGAGCATGCTGATTGCATATTTTACTCATTCGAGGACATCCATTTGTTGCTTTGATTGTTTTGCTTTTTCTCTTTTGCCAAATGGATGGACAAGAATGCCTAAGAACTCCCTCTAGCTATCTATGCTTTTCTTGTCTCAAACACTATTCATGCTACATCACAAAGTTTGATCAAGTCAGATTCGAACCACTCTGTGTGAGGAGCACTCGGAGTCCCCGATTCGTCATAGACTTAAACTTCCAAAACCTCTTTGTGCATTTCGGTATGACCGAGTCATCCACTTCGGTCACACCGAGTTCACTAAGTTAATCTAGGTTTTCCATCTCGGTGCAACCGATTTGAACTTTTCGGTCACACCGAGTTGCAGTAGCCGCTTGCGATTCTGCATCTCGGTGCCACCGAGTTGTTCCACTCGGTCACACCGACAGGGTCGGGATATATATATCCACGGGTGAGATTTTGGAAATTTCTTCAAAAGTCCTCAGCCCGCGCGTATCCTGCTCTGCCTCCTCGGGTCTCCGGATCGTCTCCTCGCCACCAGCAACCTCCCGCCGCTAGTTTCCATCATCGTCAACGGAACTCTGCTCCACCGTTGTCGCTGTAGCGAACTCCCGCCGAACTAGGGTATGGGTTCGATACTTTGTGCTATTTCCTTAGCACATTGCTTTGCCATGATCATTACCACGTATGAAAACAATCTATCCAGAGAAAACATCCCTTAGGTTAGGTTTGATTCGAAAATTTAGGGTTAGGTCTCCGTCGAACTCATCTCGGACCAACCGAGTTGTAGAAATAGGTCTCACCGATTTGGCTTATGCCATTGCACATGCGCTTTTCCGTCTGACCGAAAATTGCAAATCGGTGTGACCGAGTTCAACTCTCTGTGAAACCCTAGCAATCTCGGAGCCACCGAACTGTGACTTGGTTTGACCGAGTTCACTAGTTTAGGTTCCAAAAGTTGCTTAGGTGTCACCGAGTTTAACAAATCGGTAGCTCCGAAATGCTTTCTGTGGAGAACTAAAACTAAGTTTTTGACTCATCTGTTTTGCAAAAACTCTGCACTTTGTGATGCTCATCTATTCTACCTCATATATATCTATTCACAGGGTTTGCTGTTAGTTTGCTTGCCAAGATGTCTGACCAGAGTGACAGCCAGAACAGAACTGAAGAGCAAGTGCAAATGAGTGAGGGCACTAGTCCCTCAAGCAGCTATGATGAGGGCAGCAGGAGCACACCAAGTAACTTGCCCAAAGCAGCCACCAGATCAAGGAAGAAGAAAACCTCAGATTCTGAGGATGAGGATTATGTGGCTGTTGAAGACGAAGTGAGCTCAAAGAAGAAATTCTTGAAGAAGGAATATGCCACAACTGCTGCAACCAAGCCAGGGTTGAACAAGAAGGCACCAGCAAAAAGTCTTCCTATGTCTAAGGTCAGAGCCTCCACTCAGGAACCCTCCAAATCAACTGGAGGAGAGGCTGTTGGTGAGGAGAAGAAGAAGAAGGAAAGAAAGAGAGGAAGATGGTGCAAGAAGGTGGACCCCATGGAAGAATTTGAGATGCATTCTTCTGGTGAAGAAGATGAAGAGGAAGAGGATGCTGCACTAGCACCCAAGTCCTAGAAACTTATGGGAGATGCAATCAAGTCAGGGGCTGCTCCATCAAAGCCCAAAACTGCTCCCAAAGCAATAGCTAAAGCTCAGAAGCCTTCTAAGCCCAAGAGAAGCACCAGAAACATTCCTGCAGAAGAGAAGAACAAGGCCCCAGTGCCTGAAGTTGAAGAAGAGGATGATGAAGCCCAAGTGTTGAGAAAACTGAAACCAAAGATTCCAGACCACAATGACACTCATCCAGTGGCTGAGGACATGCACATCAGAAAGGATGCAGGACTGAGATTGTGGAGACAGTCTGATCCATATGCTGTGAGGAGGAGGACTGCAATGGAATACAGGTTCCATGATACGTCTCCAACGTATCTATAGTTTTTGATTGCTCCATGCTATTATATATTCTGTTTTGGATGTTTAATGGGCTTTATTATACACTTTTATATTATTTTTGGGACTAACCTATTAACCCAAGGCCCAGTGCAAATTGCTGTTTTTTGCCTATTTCGGTGTTTCGCAGAAAAGGAATATCAAACGGAGTCCAAACGGAATGAAACCTTCGGGAGCGTGATTTTTGGAACAAACATGATCCAGAGGACTTGGAGTGGACATCAAGCAATCAACAAGGAGGCCACGAGGCAGGGGGCGCGCCTACCCCCCGGGCGCGCCCTCCACCCTCGTGGGCCCCTCGTGGCTCCACCGACCTACTTCTTCCTCCTATATATACCTACGTACCCCGAAACCATCGAGGAGCACCACGAAACCCTATTTCCACCGCCGCAACCTTCTGTACCCATGAGATCCCATCTTGGGGCCTTTTCCGGCGCTCTGCCGGAGGGGGCATCGATCACGGCGGGCTTCTACATCAACACCATAGCCTCTCCGATGATGTGTGAGTAGTTTACCACAGACCTTCGGGTCCATAGTTATTAGCTAGATGGCTTCTTCTCTCTCTTTGGATCTTAATACAAAGTTCTCCTTGATCTTCTTGGAGTTCTATTCGATGTAACTCTTTTTGCGGTGTGTTTGTCGAGATCCGATGAATTGTGGGTTTATGATCAAGATTATCTATGAACAATATTTGAATCTTCTCTGGATTCTTTTATGTATGATTGGTTATCTTTGCAAGTCTCTTCAAATTATCAGTTTGGTTTGGCCTACTAGATTGATCTTTCTTGCAATGGGAGAAGTGCTTAGCTTTGGGTTCAATCATGCGGTGCTCGATCCCAGTGATAGTAGGGGAAACGACACGTATTGTATTGTTGCCATCGAGGATAAAAAGATGGGGTTTATATCATATTGCTTGAGTTTATCCCTCTACATCATGTCATCTTACCTAATGCGTTACTCTGTTCTTGTGAACTTAATACTCTAGATGCATGCTGGATAGCGGTCGATGTGTGGAGTAATAGTAGTAGATGCAGGCAGGAGTCGGTCTACTTGTCAGGGACGTGATGCCTATATACATGATCATGCCTAGATATTCTCATAATTATGCACTTTTCTATCAATTGCTCGACAGTAATTTGTTCACCCACCGTAATACTTATGCTATCTTGAGAGAAGCCACTAGTGAAACCTATGGCCCCCGGGTCTATTTTCCATCATATAAGTTTCCAATCTATTTTTCCTTTGCAATCTTTACTTTCAATCTTTATCATAAAAATACCAAAAATATTATCATCTCTATCAGATCTCACTTTTGCAAGTGGCCGTGAAGGGATTGACAACCCCTTTATCGTGTTGGTTGCAAGGTTCTTATTTGTTTGTGTAGGTACGAGGGACTTGCGTGTGGCCTCCTACTGGATTGATACCTTGGTTCTCAAAAACTGAGGGAAATACTTACGCTACTTTGCTGCATCACCCTTTCCTCTGCAAGGGAAAAACCAACGCATGCTCAAGAGGTAGCAAGAAGGATTTCTGGCGCCGTTGCCGGGGAGTCTACGCACAAGTCAAGACATACCAAGTACCCATCACAAACTCTTATCCCTCGCATTACATTATTTGCCATTTGCCTCTCGTTTTCCTCTCCCCCACTTAACCCTTGCCGTTTTATTCGCCCCCTTTTTTCGTTCGCCTCTTTTTCGCTTGCTTCTCGTTTTCTTGTCTGTTGGATTGCTTGCTTGTCACGATGGCTCAAGATAATACTAAATTTTGTGACTTTGCCGATACCAACAACAATGATTTTCTTAGCACACCGATTGCTCCTCTTACCGATGCTGAATCTTGTGAAATTAATGCTGCTTTGCTGAATCTTGTCATGAAAGATCAATTCGCCGGCCTTCCTAGTGAAGATGCCGCGCTACCCATCTAAATAGCTTTGTTGATTTGTGTGACATGCAAAAGAAGAAAGATGTGGACAATGATATTGTTAAATTGAAGCTATTTCCTTTTTCGCTTAGAGGTCGTGCTAAAACTTGGTTTTCGTCTTTGCCTAAAAATAGTATTGATTCTTGGAATAAGTGCAAAGATGCTTTTATCTCTAAGTATTTTCCTCCCGCTAAGATCATCTCTCTTACAAATGATATTATGAATTTTAAGCAACTTCATCATGAACATGTTGCACAAGCTTGGGAGAGGATGAAATTAATGATAAGTAATTGCCCTACACATGGTTTGAATTTATGGATGATTATACAAAAAAATTATGCCGGATTGAATTTTGCTTCTAGAAATCTTTTAGATTCGGCCGCGGGAGGCACTTTTATGGAAATCACTTTAGGAGAAGCTACTAAACTCCTAGATAATATTATGGTTAATTATTCTCAATGGCACACTAAAAGATCTACTAGTAAAAAGGTGCATGCAATTGAAGAGATTAATGTTTTGAGCGAAAAGATGGATGAACTTATGAAATTATTTGCTAATAAGAGTGTTTCTTCTGATCCCAATGATATGCCTTTGTCTACTTTGTTTGAGAATAATAATGAATCTATGGATGTGAATTTTGTTGGTAGGAACAGTTTTGGTAACAACGCTTATAGAGGAAACTTTAATCCTAGGCCATATCCTAGTAATTCCTCTAATAATTATGGCAATTCCTACAACAACTCTTATGGAAATTTTAATAAGATGCCCTCTGATTTTGAGACTAGTGTTAAAGAATTTATGATTTCTCAAAAGCATTTCAATGCTTTGCTTGAAGAAAAATTGCCTAAGATTGATGAGTTGGCTAGGAACGTTGATAGAATTTCTCTTGATGTTGATTCTTTGAAACTTAGATCTATTCCACCTAAGCATGATATCAATGAGTCTCTCAAAGCCATGAGAATTTCCATTGGTGAGTGCAAAGAAAGAACCGCTAGGATGCGTGCTAGGAGAGATTGTGTCGGATCTCGGGTTCCGGCAAAACCCTCAAGGTTCGAACACTGGGGTGCGCACAAAGATCTCCCCCTGCCGAATCACGCCCTCAGCCTCACCGGAATCTCTAAGCTTAGCTCGAGGAACTCGCAACACAAGAGACACGAGATTTATACTGGTTCGGGCCACCGTTGTGGTGTAATACCCTACTCTAGTGTGGTGTGGTGGATTGCCTCTTGGGCTGAGGATGAACAGTACAAGGGGAAGAACAGCCTCCTGAGGTGAGGTGTTCTTGTGCTTGGTGGGTGTGAGGATGAACTGAATGAGTTCGAGACCAGTTGCCTCCAACTATGGTGGCTAATCCAATTTATAGAGGCCCTGGTCCTCTCCCCAAATATTGAGCGGGAAGGGATGCCACAACGGCCAATTTGAAAGGGGACAGCTAGTACAAGTTATCCTGACTAAAGGTGGTCTTCGCCTGCCAAAGGCTCTGGTGGTGACGCCGTCTTGGGCTCCACGGTGACCTCCGTCTTGCCGTCCTGCTGGTCTTGGTCTCGTTGCACCGATATGGAAACCTTTGCTTGACGGCTCGGTACTCCTCGCCTGCGCTTGCCTCCTTAGCACCAAAGAGGAAACAAGGACACTGCGCGCACTGGCGCCCGCCTGGTCTCGATCGTCATGGCTCACGTCATCAGAACCTCGCGAGGTTTGCCTTGCCTTATCTCTCCACCCCTTGCGAGCCAGCCTGACGAGGCCACTCCTGAGGAGGTCTTGTGTCGTCCGTCTCGCGAGGCTTGGCCCCTTGTGAGGGTCTTGAAAGCTTGTTGGTGAAGATGGGCCATACGGGCCCGCTCGCAGAGCCACGCCGTGGGCCGCAGGCAGGCAAGTCTGGGGACCCCCTTTCCCAGAACGCCGACAGATTGCTTTGTGAAAGCGTGTTCTTCTAGTTTTCATGATAATAAGGATGAAGATCTAAAAGTTATTGATGTGTCTCCTATTAAATCTTTGTTTTGCAATATGAATCTTCATAATGATGGGACTGGAGATGAGTCAACTTTAGTTAAAAGGCGTCCCAATGATTCGGAGTTTTTAGATCTTGATGCAAAATTTGGTAAAAGTGGGATGGAAGAGGTCAAAACTTTAGATAGCAATGAACCCACTATTTTGGATTTCAAGGAATTTAATTATGATAATTGTTCTTTAATAGATTGTATTTCCTTGCTGCAATCCGTGCTAAATTCTCCGCATGCTTATAGTCAAAATAAGGCTTTTACTAAACATATCGTTGATGCTTTAATGCAATCTTATGAAGAAAAGCTTGAATTGGAAGTTTCTATCCCTATAAAACTTTATGATGAGTGGGAACCTACTATTAAAATTAAAATTAAGGATCATGAATGCTATGCTTTGTGTGATTTGGGTGCTAGTGTTTCCACGATTCCAAAAACTTTGTGTGATTTGCTAGGTTTCCGTGAATTTGATGATTGTTCTTTAAACTTGCACCTTGTGGATTCCACCATTAAGAAACCTATGGGAAGAATTAATGATGTCCTTATTGTTGCAAATAGGAACTATGTGCCCGTAGATTTCATTGTCCTTGATATAGATTGCAATCCTTCATGTCCTATTATTCTTGGTAGACCTTTCCTTAGAACGATTGGTGCAATTATTGATATGAAAGAAGGGAATATTAGATTCCAATTTCCGTTAAGGAAAGGCATGGAACACTTTCCTAGAAAGAAAATTAAATTACCTTATGAATCTATTATGAGAGCTACTTATGGAGTGCCTGCCAAAGATGGCAATACCTAGATCTATCCTTGCCTTTATGCCTAGCTAGGGGCGTTAAACGATAGCGCTTGTTGGGAGGCAACCCAATTTTATTTTATTTTATTTGCTTTTTGGTTCTGTTTAGTAATAAATCTTTGATCTAGCCTATGGTTAGATTTTTTTGTGTGTTTTAATTAGTGTTTGTGCCAAGTAGAACCAATAGGATCTTCTTGGGTGATAATTGTTTGATCTTGCTGAAAAAGACAGAAACTTTGCACTCACGAATATAATTGTTTAAACTCACTAGAACGTGATAAAATACCAATTATTTTTGCAGTAGATCAGTACCCAAATTTCCCAGGTTTTCCTCGTTTTTCAGGATTTTTGGAGTTCCAGAAATTTTCGAACAAATCTGATTACTACAGACTATTCTGTTTTTGACAGATTCTGTTTTTCGTGTGTTGTTTGCTTATTTTGATGAATCTATGTCTAGTAATTGAGCTTATGAACCATAGAGAAGTTGTAATACAGTAGGTTTAACACAAATATAAATAAAGAATGAGTTCATTACAGTAATTTAAAGTGGTGGTTTGTTTTATTTCGCTAACGGAGCTCACGAGATTTTCTGTTAAGTTTTGTGTTGTGAAGTTTTCAAGTTTTGGGTAAGGATTTGATGGATTATGGAACAAGGAGTGGCAAGAGCCTAAGTTTGGGGATGCCCAAGGCACCCCAAGGTAAAATCCAAGGACACCAAAAAGCCTAAGCTTGGGGATGCCCCGGAAGGCATCCCCTCTTTTGTCTTCATCCATCGGTAACCCCCCCCCCCCCCCCCCCCCCCCCCCCCCCCCCCCCCCCCCCCCCCCCCCCCCCCCCCCCCCCCCCCCCCCCCCCCCCCCCCCCCCCCCCCCCCCCCCCCCCCCCCCCCCCCCCCCCCCCCCCCCCCCCCCCCCCCCCCCCCCCCCCCCCCCCCCCCCCCCCCCCCCCCCCCCCCCCCCCCCCCCCCCCCCCCCCCCCCCCCCCCCCCCCCCCCCCCCCCCCCCCCCCCCCCCCCCCCCCCCCCCCCCCCCCCGAAATAATTGATCTCTCATGCTTCACTTATATTATTTTGAGAGTCCTTTAGAATAGCATGGTAATTTTCTTTGGTTATAAAATTATTCCTAATATGATAGGCATCCAAGATAAAAACTGTAAAATGCATTGAATACTAAGAGAAGTTTGAGACTTGATAGTTGTTTTGAGATATGAAGGTGGTAATATTAAAGTTGTGCTAGTTGAGTAGTTGTGAAATTGAGAAATACTTGTGTTGAAGTTTGCAAGTCCCGTAGCATGCACGTATGGTAAACGTTGTGTGACAAATTTGAAACATGAGGTGTTCTTTGATTGTCATCCTTATGAGTGGCGGTCAGGGACGAGCGATGGTCTTTTCCTACCAATCTATCCCCCTAGGAGCATGCGCGTAGTTCTTGGTTTTTGATGACTTGTATATTTTTGCAATAAGTATGTGAGTTCTTTATGACTAATGTTGAGTCCATGGATTATACGCACTCTCAACCTTCCATCATTGCTAGCCTCTTCGGTACCGTGCATTGCCCTTTCTCACCTTGAGAGTTGGTGCAAACTTTACTGGTGCATCCAAACCCCGTGATACGATACGCTCTATCACACATAAACCTCCTTATATCTTCCTCAAAACAGCCACCATACCTACCTATTATGGCATTTCCATAGCCATTCCGAGATATATTGCCATGCAACTTTCCACCGTTCCGTTTATTATGACACGCTTCATCATTGTCATATTGCCTTGCATGATCATGTAGTTGACATCATATTTTTTGCAAAGCCACCATGCATATTATTTCATACATGTCACTCTTGATTCATTGTCCATCCTGGTACACCGCCGGAGGCATTCATATAGAGTCATATTTTGTTCTAGTATCGAGTTGTAATCATTGAGTTGTAAATAAATAGAGGTGTGATGATCATTATTAATAGAGCATTGTCCCAAATAAAAAAAAGGAGAAAGGCCAAAAAAAAGAGAAGGCCCAAAAAAAATAAAAAAAAATAAAAAGGGACAATGCTACTATCCTTTTTCCACACTTGTGCTTCAAAGTAGCACCATGATCTTTATGATAGAGAGTCTCTTGTTTTTTCACTTTCATATACTAGTGGGAATTTTTCATTATAGAACTTGGCCTGTATATTCCAACAATGGGCTTCCTCAAATGCCCTAGGTCTTCATGAGCAAGCAAGTTGGATGCACACCCACTTAGTTTCTTTTTTTGAGCTTTCATACATTTATAGCTCTAGTGCATCCGTTGCATGGCAATCCCT
>JAAAWM010011500.1:0-83521 GCA_036873465.1 Thinopyrum obtusiflorum | reverse complement strand
TTGCAATGATTTTACTATAAATTCTATTAATGTCAATTGTGCTAATAATATGCGAAACCCCAAGCTTGGGGATGCTAGTTTTGCTATGTCCGCTACTTATTGCAATGATCATGATTGGGGTGATGATGCTTCTTATGATCTTGAAAATTTATTTAAGCCTCATGATGAATATGTTTGCAATAGTATTGAAAGTGGGTTTGGAAGAGTGTCAACTTTAGCTAAAAATAATCCCACCTATTTGGAGAGTGTTCAGTCTTATGAAATTTTTGATAAAAGTGGGCTTGGAGAGGTCATGACTTTATTTGATGATAATCCCACTATTTTGGAAGAGTGTCAACTTTGCATGCATGTGGATCATGAAGAGAAAATTTTATATAATAGTTATATTGTTGAATTTGATTATGATCCCACATCTAATTATTATGAGAGAGGAAAATATGGTTGTAGAAATTTTCATGTTACTAAATTACCTCTCGTTATGTTGAGATCGTCAATGTTTTATTCCTCTTCTTTGCATATGTTAGATGTTTCCTGTCTTGATAATTTGTTTGCTTATAAAATTCCTATGCATAGGAAGTATGTTAGACTTAAATGTGTTTTTCATATATTTCATGATGCTCTCTTTGTGTTTCAATTCTTATCTTGCGTGTGAGCATCGTTGAAATCTTATGCCTAGCTAGGGGCGTAAAACTATAGCCCTTGTTGGGAGACAACCCAATGAATAAAATTTATTTTTGCTTTTTGATTTCTGTTCTTAAGTGTTTACATAATTATGCTACTAGTATGATTGTGCTTTTTGTGTTTTAGTTAGTGTTTGTGCCAAGTAAAGCCTGTATGATCTTCTTGGGTGATAGTTGTTTGATCTTGCTGAAAAAGACAGAAACTTTGCCCCCCCCCCCCCCCCCCCCCCCCCCCCCCCCCCCCCCCCCCCCCCCCCCCCCCCCCCCCCCCCCCCCCCCCCCCCCCCCCCCCCCCCCCCCCCCCCCCCCCCCCCCCCCCCCCCCCCCCCCCCCCCCCCCCCCCCCCCCCCCCCCCCCCCCCCCCCCCCCCCCCCCCCCCCCCCCCCCCCCCCCCCCCCCCCCCCCCCCCCCCCCCCCCCCCCCCCCCCCCCCCCCCCCCCCCCCCCCCCCCCCCCCCCCCCCCCCCCCCCCCCCCCCCCCCCCCCCCCCCCCCCCCCCCCCCCCCCCCCCCCCCCCCCCCCCCCCCCCCCCCCCCCCCCCCCCCCCCCCCCCCCCCCCCCCCCCCCCCCCCCCCCCCCCCCCCCCCCCCCCCCCCCCCCCCCCCCCCCCCCCCCCCCCCCCCCCCCCCCCCCCCCCCCCCCCCCCCCCCCCCCCCCCCCCCCCCCCCCCCCCCCCCCCCCCCCCCCCCCCCCCCCCCCCCCCCCCCCCCCCCCCCCCCCCCCCCCCCCCCCCCCCCCCCCCCCCCCCCCCCCCCCCCCCCCCCCCCCCCCCCCCCCCCCCCCCCCCCCCCCCCCCCCCCCCCCCCCCCCCCCCCCCCCCCCCCCCCCCCCCCCCCCCCCCCCCCCCCCCCCCCCCCCCCCCCCCCCCCCCCCCCCCCCCCCCCCCCCCCCCCCCCCCCCCCCCTATAGTCTCGAGTAAAATACCGATAGTTGTTGGAAGAAAGCGGGGATGCCACTTGGGGGATCCCCAAGCTTAGTTGGTTGCTCATTATTGGATAATAGATTGAGATGCCGGGGCATCCCCAAGCTTAGGCTCTTACATCCTTCCTTTATCCATCGTAAGATAACCCAAAACTTGAAAACTTCAATCACACAAAACTCAGCAAAACCTTCGTGAGATCCGTTAGTATAAGAAAGCAAACCACTACTATAATTGCTGTATCAAACCAATTCATATTTTGTTTTTGTATTATATCTACTGTATTCCAACTTTTCTATGGCAAAAACTCATCAAAATAAAACCATAGAGCCATCAAAATAAGCACACAACACAAAGAAAACAGAATCTGTCAAAACAAAATAGTCTGTAGTAATCTGACTTTGGCGAATACTTCTGTAACTCAAAACATTCTACCAAAATAGGACGACCTGGTTAATTTGTATATTAATCTTCTGCAAAAAGAATTGGCATTTTATCACGTTCTGGTGATTTTTAACAATTGTTTTCGTGAGCACCCCCCCCCCCCCCCCCCCCCCCCCCCCCCCCCCCCCCCCCCCCCCCCCCCCCCCCCCCCCCCCCCCCCCCCCCCCCCCCCCCCCCCCCCCCCCCCCCCCCCCCCCCCCCCCCCCCCCCCCCCCCCCCCCCCCCCCCCCCCCCCCCCCCCCCCCCCCCCCCCCCCCCCCCCCCCCCCCCCCCCCCCCCCCCCCCCCCCCCCCCCCCCCCCCCCCCCCCCCCCCCCCCCCCCCCCCCCCCCCCCCCCCCCCCCCCCCCCCCCCCCCCCCCCCCCCCCCCCCCCCCCCCCCCCCCCCCCCCCCCCCCCCCCCCCCCCCCCCCCCCCCCCCCCCCCCCCCCCCCCCCCCCCCCCCCCCCCCCCCCCCCCCCCCCCCCCCCCCCCCCCCCCCCCCCCCCCCCCCCCCCCCCCCCCCCCCCCCCCCCCCCCCCCCCCCCCCCCCCCCCCCCCCCCCCCCCCCCCCCCCCCCCCCCCCCCCCCCCCCCCCCCCCCCCCCCCCCCCCCCCCCCCCCCCCCCCCCCCCCCCCCCCCCCCCCCCCCCCCCCCCCCCCCCCCCCCCCCCCCCCCCCCCCCCCCCCCCCCCCCCCCCCCCCCCCCCCCCCCCCCCCCCCCCCCCCCCCCCCCCCCCCCCCCCCCCCCCCCCCCCCCCCCCCCCCCCCCCCCCCCCCCCCCCCCCCCCCCCCCCCCCCCCCCCCCCCCCCCCCCCCCCCCCCCCCCCCCCCCCCCCCCCCCCCCCCCCCCCCCCCCCCCCCCCCCCCCCCCCCCCCCCCCCCCCCCCCCCCCCCCCCCCCCCCCCCCCCCCCCCCCCCCCCCCCCCCCCCCCCCCCCCCCCCCCCCCCCCCCCCCCCCCCCCCCCCCCCCCCCCCCCCCCCCCCCCCCCCCCCCCCCCCCCCCCCCCCCCCCCCCCCCCCCCCCCCCCCCCCCCCCCCCCCCCCCCCCCCCCCCCCCCCCCCCCCCCCCCCCCCCCCCCCCCCCCCCCCCCCCCCCCCCCCCCCCCCCCCCCCACGAATCTCAAGCAAAACTTCATAAAGATAATCTAGTGCACTCAACTCACTAGCAATTGGTTGATCAAGATTGGATCTTTTAAAAAGGTTAGCAAGTGGATGAGGTTCCATATCAAGAGATTTTTAGCAAGCGAAGATGCAAGCAAATAGAAGACACATGGCAACACAAGAAAACATGAGATCTGACGAGAAAACGGCGAACGGAAAAAGAGAGGCGAATAAAATGGCAATTTTTTGTGAAGTGGGGGAGAGGAAAACGAGAGGCAAATGGCAAATAACGTAAATTGCAAGGAGATGAGATTTGTGATTAGGAACCTGGTTATGTTGAAGATCCTCCCTGGCAACGGCGCCAGAAATTCCCTTTGATGATGTTTGCCAAGACTACGTCGGTGTTTCCCCCAAGAGGAGAGGATGATGTAGCACAACAACGGTAGGTATTTTCCTCAGTTATGAAACCAAGGTATCGAACCAGTAGGAGAACCAAGCAACAAAACGTAAGCAGCTCCTGCACACAAATAACAGCCACTCGCAACCCGACGTGTTAAAGGGGTTGTCAAACCCTTTCGGGTAACGGGGCCAGAAGGCACGATGACGGGAGAAAATTATGATAGATTGAAATAATAGATCACAAATAAAATAAAGTGCAGCAAGATATTTTTGTATTTTTTGGTTTAATAAATATGAATAAAACGCAAAGGAAAAGTAGATCGCAAGGCAAATATATGAGGAAAAAGACCCGGGGGGCGTAGGTTTCACTAGTGGCTTCTCTCGAGAAAAATAGCAAACGGTGGGTAAATAAATTACTGTTGGGCAATTGATAGAACTTCAAATAATCATGACGATATCCAGGCAATGATCATTACATAGGCACCACGTCCAAGATTAGTAGACCGACTCCTGCCTGCATCTACTACTATTACTCCGGGGGGGGGGGGGGGGGGGGGGGGGGGGGGGGGGGGGGGGGGGGGGGGGGGGGGGGGGGGGGGGGGGGGGGGGGGGGGGGGGGGGGGGGGGGGGGGGGGGGGGGGGGGGGGGGGGGGGGGGGGGGGGGGGGGGGGGGGGGGGGGGGGGGGGGGGGGGGGGGGGGGGGGGGGGGGGGGGGGGGGGGGGGGGGGGGGGGGGGGGGGGGGGGGGGGGGGGGGGGGGGGGGGGGGGGGGGGGGGGGGGGGGGGGGGGGGGGGGGGGGGGGGGGGGGGGGGGGGGGGGGGGGGGGGGGGGGGGGGGGGGGGGGGGGGGGGGGGGGGGGGGGGGGGGGGGGGGGGGGGGGGGGGGGGGGGGGGGGGGGGGGGGGGGGGGGGGGGGGGGGGGGGGGGGGGGGGGGGGGGGGGAGCAAGCATTAAGCATAAATAACACCGAATAATGCACCACAAGTAGGATATAATTTTCATTGCATGATTATTAACTTTCGTGCATGCATAGGGAATCACAAACCTTAACACCAATATTCTTACTAGAGCACAATCACTCATCAACATAACTCACATATCACATCATCATATCTCAAAACTATTACTAAGAATCCAGTTTATTTTGTCCAATGATCTTCATAACTTTTTTTTTCTTTATCCTTCTTGGATATCTATCACTTTGGGACTAACTTTTATGTGTTGCTTTTCATAAGCTCAAACAAATATAAGTGAAGATCACGAGCTTAACAAATTTTCTTTCTCTCAAAATAATCTAAGTGAAGCAAGAGAGAATTTCTTTAAAATTTTACTAACTCTCAAATAAGTCTAAGTGAAGCAAGATATCATTTCTTCAAAAATAACAAAGCACACCGTGCTCAAAAAGATATAAGTGAAGCACTAGAGCAAGTCCTAGCTCATAAAAGATTTAAGTGAAGCAAAAAGAGCAATTCTAACAAGTCATGATATAATTTTGGCTCTTTTAAATAGGTGTGTCCAGCAAGGATTGATGACTTAAAACACAAAATAAAACAAGCCCCCCCCCCCCCCCCCCCCCCCCCCCCCCCCCCCCCCCCCCCCCCCCCCCCCCCCCCCCCCCCCCCCCCCCCCCCCCCCCCCCCCCCCCCCCCCCCCCCCCCCCCCCCCCCCCCCCCCCCCCCCCCCCCCCCCCCCCCCCCCCCCCCCCCCCCCCCCCCCCCCCCCCCCCCCCCCCCCCCCCCCCCCCCCCCCCCCCCCCCCCCCCCCCCCCCCCCCCCCCCCCCCCCCCCCCCCCCCCCCCCCCCCCCCCCCCCCCCCCCCCCCCCCCCCCCCCCCCCCCCCCCCCCCCCCCCCCCCCCCCCCCCCCCCCCCCCCCCCCCCCCCCCCCCCCCCCCCCCCCCCCCCCCCCCCCCCCCCCCCCCCCCCCCCCCCCCCCCCCCCCCCCCCCCCCCCCCCCCCCCCCCCCCCCCCCCCCCCCCCCCCCCCCCCCCCCCCCCCCCCCCCCCCCCCCCCCCCCCCCCCCCCCCCCCCCCCCCCCCCCCCCCCCCCCCCCCCCCCCCCCCCCCCCCCCCCCCCCCCCCCCCCCCCCCCCCCCCCCCCCCCCCCCCCCCCCCCCCCCCCCCCCCCCCCCCCCCCCCCCCCCCCCCCCCCCCCCCCCCCCCCCCCCCCCCCCCCCCCCCCCCCCCCCCCCCCCCCCCCCCCCCCCCCCCCCCCCCCCCCCCCCCCCCCCCCCCCCCCCCCCCCCCCCCCCCCCCCCCCCCCCCCCCCCCCCCCCCCCCCCCCCCCCCCCCCCCCCCCCCCCCCCCCCCCCCCCCCCCCCCCCCCCCCCCCCCCCCCCCCCCCCCCCCCCCCCCCCCCCCCCCCCCCCCCCCCCCCCCCCCCCCCCCCCCCCCCCCCCCCCCCCCCCCCCCCCCCCCCCCCCCCCCCCCCCCCCCCCCCCCCCCCCCCCCCCCCCCCCCCCCCCCCCCCCCCCCCCCCCCCCCCCCCCCCCCCCCCCCCCCCCCCCCCCCCCCCCCCCCCCCCCCCCCCCCCCCCCCCCCCCCCCCCCCCCCCCCCCCCCCCCCCCCCCCCCCCCCCCCCCCCCCCCCCCCCCCCCCCCCCCCCCCCCCCCCCCCCCCCCCCCCCCCCCCCCCCCCCCCCCCCCCCCCCCCCCCCCCCCCCCCCCCCCCCCCCCCCCCCCCCCCCCCCCCCCCCCCCCCCCCCCCCCCCCCCCCCCCCCCCCCCCCCCCCCCCCCCCCCCCCCCCCCCCCCCCCCCCCCCCCCCCCCCCCCCCCCCCCCCCCCCCCCCCCCCCCCCCCCCCCCCCCCCCCCCCCCCCCCCCCCCCCCCCCCCCCCCCCCCCCCCCCCCCCCCCCCCCCCCCCCCCCCCCCCCCCCCCCCCCCCCCCCCCCCCCCCCCCCCCCCCCCCCCCCCCCCCCCCCCCCCCCCCCCCCCCCCCCCCCCCCCCCCCCCCCCCCCCCCCCCCCCCCCCCCCCCCCCCCCCCCCCCCCCCCCCCCCCCCCCCCCCCCCCCCCCCCCCCCCCCCCCCCCCCCCCCCCCCCCCCCCCCCCCCCCCCCCCCCCCCCCCCCCCCCCCCCCCCCCCCCCCCCCCCCCCCCCCCCCCCCCCCCCCCCCCCCCCCCCCCCCCCCCCCCCCCCCCCCCCCCCCCCCCCCCCCCCCCCCCCCCCCCCCCCCCCCCCCCCCCCCCCCCCCCCCCCCCCCCCCCCCCCCCCCCCCCCCCCCCCCCCCCCCCCCCCCCCCCCCCCCCCCCCCCCCCCCCCCCCCCCCCCTATTCCACCCATAGTGCTATGTCCATGGCTCACGCTCATGTATTGCGTGAAAATTGAAAAAGTTTGAGAACATCAAAAGTATGAAACAATTGCTTAGCTTGTCATCAGGGTTGTGCATGATTTGAATATTTTGTGTGATGAAGATGGAGCATAGCCAGACTATATGATTTTGTAGGGATAAGCTTTCTTTCGCCATGTTAGTATGCTTGAAGTATTATTGTTTTTATGTCAATATTAAACTTCTGTTTTGAATCTTACGGATCTGAACATTCATGCCACAATAAAGAAAATTACATGGATAAATATGTTAGGTAGCATTCCACATCAAAAATTCTGTTTTTATCATTTACCTACTCGAGGACGAGCAGGAATTAAGCTTGGGGATGCTTGATACGTCTCCAACGTATCTATAATTTTTTTATTGTTCCATGCTATTATATTATCTGTTTTTGGATGTTTTATATGCATTAATATGCTATTTTATATTATTTTTGGGACTAACCTATTAACCTAGAGCCCAGTGCCAGTTTCTGTTTTTTTCCTTGTTTATGAGTTTCGCAGAAAAGAAATACCAAACGGAATAAAACTTTTGCGATGATTTTTCTTGGACCAGAAGGAAACCAGGAGACTTGGAGATGAAGTCGAAGGAGCCACGAGGCAGCCACAAGGACGGAGGGCGCGCCCAGGGGGGTAGGGCGCGCCCCCCACCCCTGTGGGCCCCTCGTGCACTTCCTGACCTAATTCTTTCGCCTATATATACTCATATATCCCCAAACCAACAGAGGCATCCACGAAAAGAATTTTCCACCGCTGCAACCTTCTGTACCCGTGAGATCCCATCTAGGGACCTTTTCCGGCACCCTGCCGGAGGGGATTCGATCACGGAGGGCTTCTACATCAACACCATTGCCCTTTCAATGAAGCGTGAGTAGTTTACCACAGACCTACGGGTCCATAGCTAGTAGCTACCCCCCCCCCCCCCCCCCCCCCCCCCCCCCCCCCCCCCCCCCCCCCCCCCCCCCCCCCCCCCCCCCCCCCCCCCCCCCCCCCCCCCCCCCCCCCCCCCCCCCCCCCCCCCCCCCCCCCCCCCCCCCCCCCCCCCCCCCCCCCCCCCCCCCCCCCCCCCCCCCCCCCCCCCCCCCCCCCCCCCCCCCCCCCCCCCCCCCCCCCCCCCCCCCCCCCCCCCCCCCCCCCCCCCCCCCCCCCCCCCCCCCCCCCCCCCCCCCCCCCCCCCCCCCCCCCCCCCCCCCCCCCCCCCCCCCCCCCCCCCCCCCCCCCCCCCCCCCCCCCCCCCCCCCCCCCCCCCCCCCCCCCCCCCCCCCCCCCCCCCCCCCCCCCCCCCCCCCCCCCCCCCCCCCCCCCCCCCCCCCCCCCCCCCCCCCCCCCCCCCCCCCCCCCCCCCCCCCCCCCCCCCCCCCCCCCCCCCCCCCCCCCCCCCCCCCCCCCCCCCCCCCCCCCCCCCCCCCCCCCCCCCCCCCCCCCCCCCCCCCCCCCCCCCCCCCCCCCCCCCCCCCCCCCCCCCCCCCCCCCCCCCCCCCATTGCATAACTATTGACTTCCGTGCTTGCATAGGGAATCACAAACCTTAACACTAATATTCTTACTAAAGCACAATTACTCATCAACATGACTCACATATCATATCATCATATCGCAAAACTATTACAAAGAATCAAGTTTATTTTGTCCAATGATCTTCATGAAAGTTTTTATTATATCCTACTTGGAAATCTATAACTTTGGAACTAGTTTCATATGTTGCTTTTGATAAGCTCAACCAAATATAAGTGAAGAACATGAGCATCATATTTCTTTCTCTCAAAATAATCTAAGTGAAGCAAGAGAGAATTTCTTAAAAATTTACTAACTCTCAAATAGATCTAAGTGAAGCATGAGAGCATTTATTCAAAAATACTAAAGAACACCGTGCTAAAAAAGATATAAGTGAAGCACTAGAGCAATTCCATAGCTCATAAAGATTTAAGTGAAGCATAGAGAGCAATGCTAACAAGTCAGAGCATAATTTTGGCTCTCTCAAAAAGGTGTGTCCAGCAAGGATTCATGACACAAAATAAAAAGCAAAACAAGCAAAGACTCATATCATACAAGACGCTCCAAGAAAAACTCATAGTATGTGACGAATAAAAATATAGCTCCAAGTAAAATACCGAAGGTCGTTAGAAGAAAGAGGGGATGCCACTCGGGAATCCCCAAGCTTAGTTGCTTGCTTCTCTTTGAATAATAGCTTGTGATGCCATGGGCATCCCCAAGCTTAGGCTCTTCTTACTCCTTATTCCTTCATCCATCGCAATATCACCCGAAACTTGAAAACTTCAATCACACAAAACTCAACAAAACCTTCGTGAGATCCGTTAGTATAAGAAAGCAAATCACTACTATAAGTACTGTTGAAAACCCATTCATATTTTATTTTTGCATTATATCTACTGTATTCCAACTTTTCTATGGCAAAAACTCTTCAAAGAAAACCATAGAATCATCAAAACAAGCACACAACGCAAAGAAAACAGAATCTGTCAAAAACAGAACAGTCTGTAGCAATCTGAATATTTCGAATACTTCTATCACTCAAAAAATTCTTAAAAATAAGGAAAACGTGAGAAATTTGTATATTAATCTTATGCAAAAACAATAAGTATTTTATAACACTTCTGTTAAAAATTAAAATTATTTTCGTGAGCGCAAAAGTTTCTATTTTTCAGCAAGATCAAATCAACTATCACCCAACATGATCCTAAAGGCTTTGCTTGGCACAAACACTAATTAAAACACAAAAAACAGAATCATAACAGTAGCATAATTGTGCAAACACTCAAGAACAGAAAGAAAAAGACAAAAATAAATTTTATTCATTGGGTTGCCTCCCAACAAGCGCTATTGTTTTATATATGCCCCTAGCTAGGCATAATGCAAAGGATCTAAGTATTGTCATCTTTGTTGTTATTTTCCTTAGAGGTGTTTTCCTCGGGGGGTTTTGTAAAAACAACATAAAACAGCTTATCCATAGAGACTTTTGCACTGTCAAGTTGCTTATCATCATAACCCCTTTGATTTCCGGCAACAATCCAAGAATAGTGTTGATTAACACCATTGAAAACTTGTTGGATTATATCTAAAACATGGACTTCCTTCTTAAGATTCTCATCAAAGATTTGATTATCCCCAAGCAAATGTCTAAGCACATAATCACTATTATAAAGAATTTCATCTATCACCGGTTTTTCACGATTCATACCATAGAAATCAAAAATCTCCCTAGCTTCCCGTATTATGTAATCAAATTCATTCATAAGGACAAGTGTAGCCAACTTTTTAGCTTTGGGATTCTTTATAACGGGTAACTCAAAAAACAATCTTTTCAAGGTAGGATGAGTATGGATAAATTTATTTTCAAGTTTCAGAACTAGTGCTGAAATAGATTCCGCATAAGATTTAGTCCTCTTAAGTATAGGAACATCATCAAGACTTAAACTTCCAACACAATTGAAAAATTCTTGGATACGTTCTTTTCGTATAACATTCCCTTGCCCCAAAACAAAAGTTTTAGCGTCCAGATTGCCAGATCGTCCAATTTTAGGAGTTAGGCCATCATCTGTTTCTGCCATACCAAAGTCACTCATGATTGCAGGCAAAAAGATAGATCTGACGAGAAAAAGGTGAACGAAAAAGCGGGCGAATAAAACGGCAAATTTTTGTGAAGTGGGGGAGAGGAAAACGAGAGACAAATGGCAAATAATGTAAATTGCAAGGATATGAGATTTGTGATTAGGAACCTGGTAGATGTTGATGATGTCTCCCTGGCAACAACGCTAGAAATTCCTTTTGATGCGGCTTGAACTACGTCGGTATTTCTCCAAAGAGGTAGGGATGATGCAGCACAGCTACGGTAGGTATTTCCCTCAGTGATGAGACCAAGGTTATCGAACCAGTAGGAGAACCACGCAACACTACGTGAACGGCACCTGCACACAAATAACAAATACTAGCAACCCGACGTATTAAAGGGGTTGTCAATCCCTTTCGGGTAACGGCGCCAGAAGTTGGCAAGTAGACGGGATAAAAATTGTAGTAGATTGGATAAATAGATCTCGCAGGAACGCGAGATCAAATAAATAAGAATAAATTGCAGCAATGTATTTTTGTATTTTTGGTTTAATAGATCTGAAAATAAAAGCAAATAAAAATAGACCGCAAAGGCAAATATAATAAAGAAGAGACCTGGGAGCCGTAGATTTCACTAGTGGCTTCTCTCGAGAAAAATAGCAAACGGTGGGTAAACAAATTACTGTTGGGCAATTGATAGAACTTCAAATAATCATGACGATATCCAGGCAATGATCATTATATAGGCATCACGTCCAAGATTAGTAGACCGACTCCTGCCTGCATATACTACTATTACTCCACACATCGACCGCTATCCAGCATGCATCTAGTGTATTAAGTTCACAGAGAAACGGAGTAATGCAATAAGAACGTTGACATGATGTAGACAAGATCTATTTATTTAGAAATAGACCCCATCTTGTTGCCCTTAATAGCAACGATACATACGTGTCGGTTCCCCTTCTGTCACTGGGATCAACCCCCCCCCCCCCCCCCCCCCCCCCCCCCCCCCCCCCCCCCCCCCCCCCCCCCCCCCCCCCCCCCCCCCCCCCCCCCCCCCCCCCCCCCCCCCCCCCCCCCCCCCCCCCCCCCCCCCCCCCCCCCCCCCCCCCCCCCCCCCCCCCCCCCCCCCCCCCCCCCCCCCCCCCCCCCCCCCCCCCCCCCCCCCCCCCCCCCCCCCCCCCCCCCCCCCCCCCCCCCCCCCCCCCCCCCCCCCCCCCCCCCCCCCCCCCCCCCCCCCCCCCCCCCCCCCCCCCCCCCCCCCCCCCCCCCCCCCCCCCCCCCCCCCCCCCCCCCCCCCCCCCCCCCCCCCCCCCCCCCCCCCCCCCCCCCCCCCCCCCCCCCCCCCCCCCCCCCCCCCCCCCCCCCCCCCCCCCCCCCCCCCCCCCCCCCCCCCCCCCCCCCCCCCCGGCGGCTGGAATTGATTTTCGTCGACTCCCCTAGGGTTTCTGGAATATTGGGATATTTATAGAGCAAAGAGGCGGTGCGGGAGGCCACCGAAGTGGGCACAACCCACCAGGGCACGCCTGGGCCCCCAGGCGTGCCCAGGTGGGTTGTGCCCCCCCCGGGGCACCCCTCTGGTACTTCGGCCCATCTTGTGTCTTCTGGTCTAGAAAAATTCCACAAAAAAATTCGCTGCGTTTGGACTCCGTTTGATATTGATTTCCTGCGATGTAAAAAATAAGCAGAAAACAACAACTGGCACTATGTCAATAGGTTAGTACCAAAAAATGATATAAAATGATTGTAAAACATCCAAGAATGATAATATAACAGCATGGAACAATCAAAAATTATAGATACGTTGGAGACGTATCAGAGCCCTGCCCTTGTCCTTGCCCTTGCCGACGGTGATGGTGGTCTCTCTCAAGGACCACTCCTCCCCTATCTTAATGAGCTCCCCATCGAGGCTGCGTAGTCGCCGCGTGGACGTCTTCGCCGTGGTCATCAACCGGTCCTGGACACAGGACGAGGAGCCACCGCCGACGCGAGCGAGGTAGTAGAGAAGGCGCCCGCACGCCTTTGTGGTCGCTGGGGGAACCTCCTCCTGCATGGCCTTGCCGCGCCAGACGCGACGCGACGGCGACGCCGACTCGTCGATGCTGGCGTACCGGGTGTGCGGCGGCAACGCCGGTGCCTCCTTCACGTCACGTCGCGTCAAACTAGATTTCGTGGTTGTGCCGTAGGGAGGGAGGTTTCGTCTTGACGCATCGGAAAGGCGGCGATGCCGGCTCCGCCTTGACACGGTGGCAAGGGGGCGAGGCCGGATCCACCTTGACACGGTGGAGCGGCGACTAGGGTGGCGCCGGCCGCGGTCCTTTAGGAATAACTAGGGTGTGCCGATCTAGTCCTCGAGAGCGAGAAATAGCTAGGTGGTGCCTACGGAGTGTTAGGTAGGGCGCTACCACCTAGGTAGATGAGCCTCGTGAGTTAGCTTAGGTGTTGGTCGGAGTGGTTTCCTATTTGCTGCTCGAAGTGATGAATTGCCCTTGATTCGCACAGGAGGAACATACCCAGCGAGTACATGGCCCGACCATTTAGCATCGTGAAGAGCTTTCGGTTTTCTGGACCTTTTCGGTTTTGGGAACCTTCTAGAAACTTCTTGAACCGGTTTTTTCTTTTTCAGTTATTTTTACAGATTTTTCCAGTTTTCTTTCTAGTTTCTTAGTTTTTTTTTTCATTTTTTCTCTTCTATTTTCATAAATTTCAAAAAAAACCGATATCCTAAAATTTGATTTGATTTTTTTCTTTTTCAAAAAAATTTTGGTTGAAAAAACGCTTTCTAAATAATGTTTAGAATTTAAAATTTTGTTCGTGTTCCAACAAATCTTCATGTTTTCAAACTTTTGATAATTTATTCTCGTTTTTAAAAAATGTTCACAAATTTCAAAACATGTTCAAAAATATGAAAAATTGTTCGTATTTTCTAAAATGGGTTATGTTTTTCAAAGAAATTGATGTTTCCAATTTTTTTAGATTTGTGTTTTCAAGCTGACCGAAAAAATCGCTAGCTAATGTATTTCAGTTCGCTGGAGCGTTTTTCCTGTTTGTCCTCGATCCATTTACGCGCTATCGGGTTCACGTACGTACGCAAGAAAATGTGAAACAGCTTAGGGCATGTTCGATAGTCCTCCCGGTTCGCTCGCTCCTGTGTGAGTCTAGGGCAATTTGACGCTTAATATGTTTTTTTTTGGAACTTTGGCAACTATATTTAGATAACAAGCATGTCCTTTACAATAAATGAGATCAGAAAGTCTGGAGGTTTATCATTCCACACCCCATATTCCCTGCGTTTCGCCTTAAACATTTATTTGCGCCCTATATTACTGGGCCTGCCTATTTAGGGCATGCACGCCAGCCCATGAAACTGGGACTACTGGTCAAGCTCACATCGATCCATCACAACAGTGGCTTCATGATGTTTTGAATAGCGGCAGCCATTGCCCGTTGTCGGACCATGCGTCAGATAAAATAGCTTGTCTCTTTCTTCTCTGCTCCATGACTATCCCTCGTTTCCATCTTTCTTTTCCCTCTTTTATCTCTCTCCTCACTTTATGAACCGAGGAAGCCACCTCCTCTACAAGCACCTGTCCGGTCTGCGGGGCATACGTTGAGCTTCCAGCATGGCATCCGAGCCTAGTTGGCTATGCGGGGCAGCGGTGTGGAGCATACCGTTGGCCATGCCCTAAGGATTTTCCTTTTTATATTTTCTTTCAAGTTCTTCACTGTTTTTTTGCTTTTCTTTCTTTCTTGGTTTTTCATTGATTTTTTTGTTTTTCTTTGTTTCTTTCTTGCTTTTATTTGTTTTCATTCTTTCACATTGGTTCTCTTCGGTTTTCATTTTCTCTTTTTTGCTTTCTTTGTTTTTCATTTTTAGTTTACATCGAGTTTCTTTGTTTCTTTATCGATTTTCATCGGTTTCTTTTTTGTTAAACACATGTCAAATATTTTCAATTCACATTGAATAATTTTTGTATAAATTGGAAAATATTTTTATATACATGTTTAACATTTTGAAAGACATGATTAACATTTCTGAAAATGTATAATTTTTTATGTCTACTTTTCTCCATTCACATTGTATATTTTTAATATATCTAATACATTTTCTAATATACATGTAAACATTTAATTTTTTTAAAATACAAGATTAATAATTTTTAATACATGGTCAACATTTAAAATACACAGTGATCATTCTTAATGGCAATCAACATTTTTCACACATAATGTACATTTTTTGTATACATATTTATATATATCTACATACACACACACACACACAATATGTTTAACTTTCTTTTAAATACATAATCTAATTTTTAAAAATATATATGATTTTTAATGTCCGTTTTTATTTAGTATACACTAGCACATATGCCTGTGCGTTGTAACGGGAGATAAAATAGTATGCATTTAAAGTCAGTGAGAATTATATGTGCAAGCAAAACTCTGTGTGCACATGAAAAAGGAACATTTAGCTTTTCGGTTTTGCCACGTGTGAAAGAATCAATCCACTATTTTTCCATTGATTGATCGCGGGCATTTAAGAGTTTTGGTTTGCATCATACGCAAGAGATGGCTCATCAGTTATTCAAAGTACTCCCCCTTTCAATCCTTTCAATCAAGGGTATTTTAAGGTATGAAGTTTCTGAATATTCTTGAAAACATGAACAATTTTTAAATCCTGAATAATTTTTTGAAAATTATGTACACTTAAAAAAAGCGAACAAAATATGAAAGGGAACATCTTTTAAAATTCACAAACATTTTTTGAAAACGGGAACATGTGTTGAAAATTCATAAGATTTTTAGAAAATGTGTATCTTTTATACACGGACATTATTTTTAATTTTGAAATTTTCACTAAAGCATGAATATTTTTAAAATTTTGGGCATTTTTTCAAATGCCATTTTCGTTTTAGAATTCCTAAACAATTTTGAAAAACAATAATTGTTTTTTAAAATTTGGGTAACTTTTGTAAGTTTCGATTTTTTCGAAATAGCAATAAAAAATTAAAATTCTGAACATTTGCCAAAATATGTTTTTTAATTCTATTTTTTTTGAGAATTTTTTAATTTACGAAATAAATTTTGAAAGAAAAATGAACTTAAAAGGGCAAAAAGAGATAGGAAAAGAAGAATAAAAACAGAAGTAAAACTCAGAGAAAGAAAATGGGCCTGATCATTAATGGTTGTCCTGTGCGAATCCGAGTATTTGTCGCCCAGTGTAGAAAATAGAATTTCCTCAGCTGCGTGGACAGAAAAATAAGTGGGCTGGCTTCGCTGGGCCACCGCGCGCGGCCCACGTACGAAAATTCTTTTTCTAGCAGACAAACGCATACAAGTTTAGTACCATCTTGGGTAGACGCACCTTGCTTTATTAGTAGGTATAGATATAGATATAAATTGTATATTTTTCCTATACATCAGAAACATTTTTTATATTGTGCCAAGCTTACTATGAAAATTCAGAATACACCTTACATGTTCAGATACTTAGGAGTAGGCCTCAATGCAGTTGTAGCTGCTCTTTCTACTATGCTTAACTGCACGATTGTACATGTACGCTGTTGCTAAATCAATAAAATTTCTCTCTTAAAAAAACATTTTTTATACACGTTAAAAGTGTTTAAATACATGATCAGTATTTTTTACACACATTATATCTTTTTTGCATATATTTGCGTATACATGAAAAACATTTTTGTATACGCATTTAGCGTCTTTCAAATGCTTGATTAAAATTTTCTTAGCATTTTTAAAATACTTGGTTAACATTTTCAAAAATGTTTCATGTAATAATTTTTGTAATATAGTATATATTTTATAATATTTCAAATTAAAAAGAAAAAGAACAGAAAAACGAGCTAGTGGCCTGCCTCACGTGGACCGGCCCATTTAGGGAAGCGCGTAACGCGAGTGCACCCTGTGTCTTGCTATAAGCGAGACATAGGCGCGCCATTCAGGAGATCTCCTCGTTAGGTTGTGTGGTGGGAGCAAATAATTAGAGGTTACCCCTTGCGGGGGATCTCTAGGGGCCACTTTTGATGTCCTGGAGCACGTCATGTGGTGAGTTCATGTCATGTGCTGGACGCTCTCTCTAGATTTTTTTACACGTTTTCGGGTTTAGACGAGTTCTTTTTTTCTTTTGGCTTTTTTGTTTTCGTTCGGTTTTTCCTAGGTTTTGGAGAAGTGTTATTGTGAGCACATTTTTTTTGCGCGGGAAAGAAAAATTATGCTTTCACGAGAAGCACATATTTGCTTTTTGTGGAGGCATAAATTTGCTTCCGTGAGAAGCATAATTGTGCTTCTTGGAAAAGGGAAAAAACCATGCTTCCAGGGAAGTGCAGATGAAAAAAACTATGGTTTCACAAGAAGCACATATTTTCTTCTCGTGCAGGCACAAATTTGCTTATGCGTTACGCTTCTCAACGGAAAACACCAATCTTCCACAAGAAGTTCTCGAAAAGGGAAAAACAGTAAAAACACCACTATCTTGCTTCTAGCTCTGTTTTTTGTCATTCATTTTTTTGGTTGCCGTTTTTTTTGTTTTCATTCTTTATCCTTTTTTGTATTGTTTTTCTTTGTTATTTTTCCTAGTTTTCTATTTTTTTCATGAAAAAATTCGTCGAAACCTATTAACATGAGATCTAGTTTTGAAGATCTCGACGAGAGAAAACAACGTTGAAAATGGTTTGGGATTTGGATGCATAGTTCAAGAGATAAATCGTTTTGAATAAACAAATCTAGAAAAAAAAGAACAACTATCATGTTGCGACAAGTGGCATATATGCAGTGCGTCACTTGTTAGTGCGTGAGAAGGTGGGGGTGACCTTTGCAATGGGTAACCCTTACTAGTGATTTTGCTGTGTGGTGCTATGTGGGCGGGAATTAGCTAGGTAGTGCTCGTGGGTTGGGCCAAATGGTGAGAGGGAGGCTGGGTGGGAATTCATTTTTCTTTTCTTTTACAAAAAATAGAAAAGGTAAGTTTTGGAAATATTTTGTGGGCCAGATGAATTCCAAATGGCGTGCAAATTTGTAGGTGGCCTCTCTAGTATATCTCAAGACCACACAAAAATATCCAAGCCATTCGGATAAGCTTTGGCAATAGTTTTGAATAAAAGGGGAGAAAAAGAACAAAGTGGTTTGAACTAGAGGTAGGTGTTAGGCTTGTGCTAAAATTGTGAAAAACATTGGGAGCTCCCAAATGTTACAAAGAGGCAGTGCGCAAGTGTGGAGGTGAGTCTTGGGCTAGAACACCAAAGGGAGAAAGGTTTAGATATTCACCATTCAATAAAATTGGCAAAAATAATTTACGGTTTTAAAAAATACCCATATTAAACCCTTAATGAACGGAATAGGATGCTTACGAAATGCTGATGAAATGCACACGATGCACAATCAACTACTAAGGGAAGTGTTGATCCTGGGCTGTTACGGTGCATTAGTTTGATGAAGAGGGCGAGTGCTTGCTTCCTTTTGGGGAAAAATAGTGGTAAAGGAAACATTTTTTGTGTGATTAAACAAGTACTCCATCCGTCCCATAATATAAGAGCATTTTTTACACTATATATATAGTACCACATGGTAGTATACCCCCCCCCCCCCCCCCCCCCCCCCCCCCCCCCCCCCCCCCCCCCCCCCCCCCCCCCCCCCCCCCCCCCCCCCCCCCCCCCCCCCCCCCCCCCCCCCCCCCCCCCCCCCCCCCCCCCCCCCCCCCCCCCCCCCCCCCCCCCCCCCCCCCCCCCCCCCCCCCCCCCCCCCCCCCCCCCCCCCCCGTGGCCAAATGCAGGCCATTGGATAAAGTAATCTGACGGCCCATGACTCTGGGATTCGCGGTGGGAGGCACCCTTGTGTTGTGCTATCAGACTGCTACTGTCAGAGTGTTGCAGACTCGTGATTCTTCCTCTTGCCACTGCTACTAGAAATCTCTGCCAGGCTCCCGTGCCCGTGAGAGAGTGATGCCCAATAGCACCATTCATCTGGAAAAGAAGTACTACCAGCGTACGTACCAGGCAAGTACCACTAGGCAACGTGTGTGAGAGAGAAAAACTGCATGCAACAACGCACCCTCCGACTGTTCACATTCAAGTGCTTTGGATAGAAAAAAAGAGAACTTAATATGTGTTGTAACTAAACAACATTATTACTTTCTCTTATAAACAAGTTTCCCAAAATTATGAACCGAGTTGGGTGGTTGGGAGGATGGTTATACCCGAACTTCGGGTTTGACGTATGTTTGTCTCATTAAAACGGAATATTCTTTCAGTGGGAGGTGGCGTTTCCGTGTTAGCAAGTCACCTGTGATGACTTCGTCAATCACTGTCTTATTCAAAAATAAAATATTATGACCCAAATTTTCCTTTGTTTCACCAATATTTTACGTACACTTCTAATTGGTCGTTCTAATCAGTGTATGATGCATGTGTACGGAATTTACCTGATCTTGTTATTTGTTAAATATATTAATAATATGATTATGTACTAAATAAAAATGCCTTCAATCACTCTGAAGGTACACCATTTTTCATCAGAATAATAATCCTTAAACCTACACGTGCATGGCACGTGCGATGTACTAGTACATCTCTATATGGCAGAATCGCAGTCGCCAAATTAAAAACAGTTGAATCAGGTGCACTGGTTGCCTTCAGTAAATACAATTTGAAGGTATAAAAAAAGAGAATACGGAAATATCTAAAATATGAAGTCTCTATCTCTCAATCTTGAGCAGTGTTTCATTTCGACCCTGAAGAAACTATGAAAATAAGCTCATCTAGGGATGCATGCTGTCTGGTCCTAAAGCCCGATCGAAGCCTCTTGCAGAGCAAGATGGTGAAGCGTTGCCTCTAACACACGAAGAAGAGTGATATCTTCTTCCTCTATAATTCTTTCTTCTTCGTCTGCAAATTAAATAATCCGCAACGCCGTCAGCGTGGGCTTTTAACGCTACAAGAAAGTAGTATGCCGCGGTGTAGCTTGAACATGAATGTACATACCTTGGATCCAGCTGAGTAGGCGGATTTGGGCGACGAGGCTTTGGACGCCGACTTGGGCGACTCGGCTGAATCCGCCGACTCGGGCGACGAGGCCGAATCTGCGGACTCGGGCGATGAGGCGGGGGATGCGGCGGGGGATGTGGCGGGGGCTCCTCCACTGTAGCCTTTTTTGGAGGGAGGAGAGTTCCCAGTTGGCGGTGGCAGAATCCAAGAGTCGCCGAAGACGTAGTGTGTGCCGATGAAGGGCTTGGCCTGGGCCTCGGTGAGATCCACAGCCCACCCGACCCTCTTCCTCGCGTCCGACCCCGGCCCACTGCATTTGAACTCGCCGTAGTAGATCCCGCTACTGCACGCACGTACGCATGCATCCGATAAAAAAACATGAGTGATGGGATGAAGATGATCCCTTAATAAAGAACATCCTCCATCCATAATGCATGTAAAGGAGTCCCATGCATGCAATGCATGCATGTTACCTTACCTCTCAGGCTGCTTGATGTTCCATCCGTCCCATCCAACTGGCACCACCTCCTTGCTCATCTCGGTGTAGGCGTAGATGACGCGCGACGAGTCCCCCCACGCCCTGCCAAGATAGATATCCCCCCCGCCTTCGCTCATGATGGTGCAGTTCTTGAACGAGAACCCGCTCTCGATAGCGCCCTCGATGGTCTTGGTCCGCTGCTGCGCCGTGAGCACGGCGATCTCCTTCACGATGGACACGATGCGGCAGTTCTCGTACAGGGACCTCCCAAACCCGAAGATGAAGTCCACGCTCCCTTTGATCACGCAGTCCTTGAAGTAGTGCAGCCCCTTGTGGTCGTACAGCGTGTCCTGCCCGCCGTCGATGGTGCAGTTGTAGAAGGCCTGCTTGGTGCCGAACGTACGCAGCGCCACCGCCTGCCCGCCCTTGGCCCCCGGTTTGGCCAGTGGCGCGTCGTTCTTGAACACCACGCCGTACGCCACGAAGTAGTCGGACTCGATGGCGCAGGTGGTGCTCCCCACCGTGCCCACGGGCTTCCCGTCTTTCCCTAGCGTCGCAGCGGTGTCGCTCCAGGCGATGATGGCCGGGTTCTTGGGATCGGACTTGAAAGTGACGTAGGGCTTGCTGAGGTTGAGGAAGATCTTCTCACGGTACTCGCCGGGTTTCAGGTCCAGGATTACGCGACCGGTGTTGCCCTCCGGGATGGCGTCGATCGCGGCCGTGATGGTCTTGTAGTCACCACCGCCCTTGGGGTCCACCACGTAGGTGGTCTTGTTATCCTCCGCCTTGGACAGGGACTCGTCGATGGTGCTGCCGGTGTCACCCACCGCCTTCTTCGCGTACAACGCCTGGTTGATCGCGAAATCTTTCTGGTTCGCCGACAGCCAGTTGTCGAATGCACCAGCCGTCCCCGCCGCCGCGGGGGAAGCCGACGGCAGCGAGGCCACTAGGGCCGCGAGCGCCAGGAGCAGGGGAAGCGCCATGTGGCGGCCCATGGGTAACTAACTCACTGGTAGCCCGTCGATCGTCGTCTCCCTCTCCTAGCTTCTGGCGGACTGGTGTTGGCGTATATGTAGTGCGTCTTGGGAAATGTATGGCCGCCTGGCCCTGGCTGGTCGCCATTTTTGGAGTGGAAGCTAGTGGAGGTGGAGCTCTAACAGCGCGCGATGTCTTGTCTCCGTCCGCACAGGTAGGGTAAGATGTACCTATTCTTAGGAGAATGGATTCTCTCTGGTGCATGCATTAGTCCATTGATTATTTTGGATGGGGTCACCGCATGAAGCTTTTGATAGAGATGACATGCTTCACCCATCCACGCCTTTTATTTTACCTTTTAAATTTGAATCTATTGCATCCCTTGAACTAAAAGTATAATTTATGTTTCGTTTGTGGATTTGTGCTCCTTGAGACGAGGGCTTTCAAATAAGAGCAATCATGAATCCGTTTTGACAAGTTTAAAATTTCTTCACTAACTTTCATCTATTAGAACTTTTTTTTTGCAAGGGTCATCTATTAGAACTTGATACGACAAAGGATAAAATCATCAAGTTTTAAATACTAAAACTAAAAGCCCTAACCCCCAATCATAAGCCCTAAGCCCTTAACCCTAAAATAGTAAACTCTAAACCATAAAACAAACGAAACTTGGTAAAAACTTAATATTATGACTATTAAGTTTTAATATTTGAAACTAATTCCCCCCCCCCCCCCCCCCCCCCCCCCCCCCCCCCCCCCCCCCCCCCCCCCCCCCCCCCCCCCCCCCCCCCCCCCCCCCCCCCCCCCCCCCCCCCCCCCCCCCCCCCCCCCCCCCCCCCCCCCCCCCCCCCCCCCCCCCCCCCCCCCCCCCCCCCCCCCCCCCCCCCCCCCCCCCCCCCCCCCCCCCCCCCCCCCCCCCCCCCCCCCCCCCCCCCCCCCCCCCCCCCCCCCCCCCCCCCCCCCCCCCCCCCCCCCCCCCCCCCCCCCCCCCCCCCCCCCCCCCCCCCCCCCCCCCCCCCCCCCCCCCCCCCCCCCCCCCCCCCCCCCCCCCCCCCCCCCCCCCCCCCCCTTTTTCCCCTTCAAATCAAATAGGGTCAAGTCAGCAGGTTTGTAAAAAAACCGTAAGGATTTTACGTGGGTGTAGCAAAGCTCATCTCCAACCAAATGGACAAATGAGGCACGCATGGGACCTCCTATGCACGGGAGATTTTTTTTCCCGTTCTTAGAGCATCTTCAACACTTTCCATATCCATAAAATAACCAAGGTTTAGAGGAAGTTGGGCAAAAAAAAAAACTCTCCAGCAGTTGTCGTAACGTTACGGGGTCTCATATATTCTCCAAAACACCCCTTACATCTAGGGTAAGATGGCTCTTTCCGTAAAAGTGCCATGTAAGATAACTGCCACCTAATCGCCGTTTGGAGCCACGCTGGCATCGAGGACCATCGACGCCGCGTCGTCGCCCGCCTCCGTCGACCACCGTCGTCCGCTGTCAGTTGTCACAAGAGTTTGCCTTCGTCGTCGCCCCATCATCAAAAACCACTTTTATGGGAAGGTTTTACATGAAACTAAGAAAATACATCACCTAAAACTTCCTCTAAATTATATGGACACCCGTAAATCCATTTTTACGGGTAGTTTTTTTTTAAGAGATATTGGAGATGCTCTTAGGTGCTACTTTTACAAAAGAGGAAAATTAGTACTGCTGGAACTTGCCATGCATGTTCATTTTGCTGTTTTTCTATTATTATTTTTGAGAAAATGTCTATTTTGGTGTTCCCAGTTGTGAAATACCAAAACAGGTGCAAATAGTTGGCTAGTGCGTGCAACACAGTGCAATTTTTTGTTCGTATACACTCCAAATTTTCATGTGGAGCCGTGTATTCTGCCTACTTGGCACGCATCGGGTCCACTTGTCCGCCCATGCAATTTTTCCCTGGCACCCGGTGGGTCCTACTTGTCAGCCATGACAAATGTTTTCAATAGTCAGTCTATGACATGTCGGTTCCACTTATCAGCGCAACGATGTAATAAACTCCACGGTAAAATCAATGCTCTCGCGGGTCGAACCTAGGACCTCGTCGAGCTCACACACGCTAGCCACTCCAACCACTCGACATTCCTGTCTACTATGGGCATACAAATTCTTATATCACCTCCTCCTTCCTTCAGAAATGGTTGCTGGCCTTCAGAATGGCTGCCGACGAGCCCGCTTGCAATGACCAACTGCTTCATTCGAATCCAACGTCTCCAGTCCGTGCTGACACTAAAGATTATGTTGGGGAGGCACCGGTCCACGAGGATAAACAGATGTTCGACGCGTGCGCTGGTTGAGCTCCCGCTGGTAGTTGTCGTGCACTGTGACAATCACCTGGTTCAAGTATCCCAACATGTCGCCGTCGTCCTTGATCTTGTACAATGAGCCGACCCATCCTCCTCCTCCTTCCCCAAAGACCATGCCTCCATCGCCAATCGGCTTCTCTCCTCCTCTTTCTTCTCCTACTCCATCGTTTCCCCCATCGCAAAGCCGCAATCTATGGTGAACTAGCCGTGGCCCTGTTCCCAAATTGATCAGCCAGGGAGCTCCCCCTCGAAGAGCCGCACCTTTCCCCGTCACTAACTGCAAGTCGTGGACCCCCTCGCGAGCTCTTCACATCGGCCAAAGTCAACCGCCGATCCGACTCCAATGTAAACCTCGTTCTCGTGGTCGTAGGCACTGGCGGAGCTACGTGGCCCGCCCATGTTTGCATTGTTTGGAGCAAAAACGAATTTTATACATGTCCAATATGCTCAGCTCACTAGCCCAGTCCATGATTTATACGTGAGGGCAAATTCTTGCTCAGCATGGCCCGCCCAACAATTTCTTTGTAGCTCCGCCACTGGTCGTAGGCATCTCCTAGAACTCACGTGGCTTGAAGAGAATCACCTCAAGTTCATCCACGTGACCCAAGTCATCATGAAACCAACACCGGAATCTACTGCCACCCTATATGCAAATTTCACTCAGAAGACACCTTTCTTATTGAAATGCCATGCAACGAAGTCATTCATGTTCTCCCGAATAGAAATTTTTAGGATTGTCTCGGCGTCTTCTGAATTAAAGGTTTGGTATACCAAATCGGTGTCCCATGAGTTCGTGGTATGCCTCATTCACTTTGGTTACTAGGTGTCTACCTTTGCTTGAAGATACTCTCCTGATGAAGCCTTGAGAAATCCAGGGATCTAATAGTAGTGATTTAGTGCGACGTGAGGTGTCCCGCGCGTGAGGAAGCGGGGAATACAATGCGACAAACGTGCTTTTGGCATACGCATGTGCCCTGTAGAGGCCCATAGACATTTGTGTTGTGCGAAAGTATCAATAAATTGACCTTTTTATCTTCATGTGCCAGCTTCATCACGCAACGAGTGGAAAAAGAATAATGAGTTGCTTGCTCGGTTTGAGTGTGCGATGGAAGCCGACCATATTTTTACGGTATTACCAGCGACACGAAAAGTTTGCTACATGCCCATGATAGCATATCAATATGGTAGACTCAAGCCAGCGTGCATAACACACGCCGTTAATTAGCTTAATTCTCATGCCTAGGGGCGAAAACTCTAAACATGCGTCGTTAGTTAGCTCAAATAGCACAACCGACCAGCAACCGATCCGAAGGCTTGCGGGTGCCGAATCCAGATTATAGTAGGAAGGAGCACAATTTTTGGAAGCCTGAGTAGCAACACGCAGTTAGTGCGTCCACGACCATGAGTGAATGCCTTCATACATCACGAACTGGGCATAATGCTCAGATCCTAATCAGCAAGCCATACGCTGATGATCGTCACCTCTCTAAAAATCAACGGAGCAAAGCTTAGAGTGATCACCGATAGCCACCATCAAGCAATACCTTGTAAAACATCAACGGCCAGTAGGAACGGACGAGGCCATGGTAGGGCGTGAAACCCCGAATGTACCTTTCTCAGCTCGAGCTCACATGCTTCTGGTGTGAACAGTAAAATAAATAAATAAAAAATCAGAATTTTATGAATTTTGTGTGTGGCAAACTTTAAGAAATGTTTGAAGTGCATGCAAAGTTTCATCACGAAATCACATTGGTGGAAGTCATGACAAAAAAAGAATCAAAATTCCAAAATGCGTTTGAAAGTACCATTTTCAGACAGTCGATTTCGTTTTCCTTTTTGCCACGCCTTCCACCAATATGATTTCATGATGAAATTTTGCATGCATTCTAAGCATTCCTTAAAGTTTGCCACAAAAGAAGTCAGAATTTTTTGAATCTTTTCCTTATATATTTGAATTTACTGTTCATCTAAGAGCATATGAGCTCACGAGTCGATACTCCTCGTCTGTGAAACCCTCATATCCTATCCATGATCTAAGACAGACAATGCACAAAAATATGAACAGACATCACTAAGCCAACATAATTAGTTAACGGTATTCATAAAACAATCTTGTCATAGAACCCAAATTATTAGAAACAAACATATTTGCTGACAAAGTTTGCATATGAACAAGTATGCAAGTGCATAATTAAAACCCTGCCTACTCTGCATGACATGGCTGAATCCAGTCCTCCTGGTGGTGGGAAAGATTTGTGAGGGCTGAGAAAACTCAAGTACCAAACGAATAACAAATCAATCATGGAGACCTCCATAGCAGATAATTTATGCCTGGAGAAAGACAAGTAAAATGCCAGATAAGTCAAAAGGGAAATTGTAAAAATCAAACCAACATATTCAAAAATAAATGCAGAACAGTACATCCATGGATAAAATATCAACATAAGAAAAAGAAAAACAATGAGCGAGATACATAGGGGATTTATACTATGTTCACCTATTTTGTAACGAGAACGTTTTTGTGTGTTCAATTCTACACCTTATTGTCCCTTCAGATCGTGGAAGAACTTTATTATGTGTTGTCATTGCAATAATGAAAATGACAATTGTAAATGCAGTATGTGTTTTTAGTTTCACTTGCTTTCATAACACAGTAGTTCTATAAAATATTTTTAGTAGCTCATAAGCAAAGTGTGGAAAGTAACTACATCAAGTGCAATGCTGATTATGTTAGCTTTGAATAATAAATGACTGTTGGATAATGAAATGGCTGATACTTGAAACATGGGTTAGCATGCCCAATTTTCCAATCTTTTTGTTGCCATGCCCCTTTCTCTTGCTAAATCTTTTGATGGTAGTCAGTTACCATGATATAAAATAATGTATTCTCCTTTATTTTCTCTATCATAATTTTCAGAATTCTTTGAATGCATATAAATATATAATTAGTCTTGCCAATATTAGCTCATCTTTGATGAAGAACTTTCTGTTTTCTCTTCCATACAGCCAGTATGGAAAAGAGCTAATGGGGATAGTGCCACACAAACATGATATAGAGTACATCACATGGAGATCTCTTCCTCCTAACTTCTTAGGCTCAAAACTGTTTGTTCCCTTTCCTTCCATCCAATTACCAATATAGCTCTGTGTCATGAATGCATGCTTCTTATTTGTAGATTCATAGTGCAAAACTATTTTCTCCACAAGGGGGAAATAAATGATTATTTCTCCCATTGAATACACAAACTGATTCTTGCATAGAAATTAGAATGTTTTTCAAATAGTTTGCTTCTTCATAATGATCTCGGTAGTTATGACATAAACAACATTTTCTACATAACTAGGAACTAGAAATCTTAGATCTTAGTAACCATGTTTGTTATCCCTGAAATCTACATTTAGCTTCATTTCACACTATGGCCTACTGCTTTATTTGAGGTTCATATTTGCTGCTTATCTGTTACATACAACAACTGCACCCAGAATAAGAAATAACCATAGCAAAACGATACTAATGAAACTGAAGTTTCCCAGTAGTCCATAGTACTACGACTACTGGGAAATCATAAATACAGTTGTAACCATTGAAGACAGCAAATACAGAGATTTTAACAAAAATAATAGAAAATTATATACACTTTAGATTAACTACTTACATTGCCAACAGTTGTTCTCCATAAGAATCATTCAAAGATGTACATAGTACTCGTTATTTACCAACTCTGAAGATATTCACACACTATAAATTAACTTAATTTCTTATGACCATGTGTTCCTCAAAATAGCAAGCCCTACAGGTGCACAACTTGATGACTAGTGAATAATAAGTAGATTAGGAGCAAAAGTGTTGGACAGCAGCACATCAAAAGAGAGGGGCAAAAAGGAACTTAAATTTAAGAAAGACGGCATACCCCAAGGCGCCACTTCCCCTTCACTTGCCACTTGCACCCTTTCTTCCGATTGTACAGCTGTCCTTTGTTCCTGAAAATAGAGAAGAAAATCAACCCGCTCACCTAGCTTGTAACAAAAATCATGACAAACAATGCAGAGATGAAAAAAAAGAGGTGCTGATCCCACTCACTAGAATTCACGTTTGCAACAAATGTAGATATGGTAGATAAGGCAACAGGGACCAAATACCGGCCCAGTTAGGATGCTACACAGCCCATCGATGAAGCGCGAGCATGATGGTGATGACTCCGGTAGCGCTGACACTGAAGGCAGCGGATACTCCCCTGAGGTAGTGGAACTTCTGCGTCGGTTGAAAAGCCCCAGGTAGGTCAGGGTTAATGTGTGGCACAAGGGTCACGAGTGGTGGGAGGTCGACGACATCGCCGGTGAATGGGTGGAACAGTCGGATGGCTGTGTCTTCATCCCGGTGCATGACTAGCAGACCTTCGGCCGAGTCGAGGACACAGTGGTCGTTGAAGACCGCGAGCTTGACGCGGACGAATTTCCCTGTGTCGAGGTTGAAGAAGCGGATGTAGCCCCGGAGGCTGGCGTGGGACGGGTACAGGCCGTGGCCCTCCGGTAGCATCATCCAGCGGCGCGGGTGGAAGCGTGGATCGATGACACCGCGGCCGCGTGGGCTGACCGTGCTAGACCGCTGATGTCTACTACACAACCTTCTTCTTGTAGACATTGTTGGGCCTCCAAGTGCAGAGGTTTGTAGGACAGTAGCAAATTTCCCTCAAGTGGATGACCTAAGGTTTATCAATCCGTGGGAGGCGTAGGATGAAGATGGTCTCTCTCAAACAACCCTGCAGCCAAATAACAAAGAGTCTCTTGTGTCCCCAACACACCCAATACAATGGTAAATTGTATAGGTGCAGTAGTTCGGCGAAGAGATGGTGATACAAGTGCAATATGGATGGTAGATATAGGTTTTTGTAATCTGAAAATATAAAAACAGCAAGGTAACTAATGATAAAAGTGAGCACAAACGGTATTGCAATGCTTCGAAACAAGGCCTAGGGTTCATACTTTCACTAGTGCAAGTTCTCTTAACAAGGATAACATAATTAGATCATATAAAAATCCCTCAACATGCAACAAAGAGTCACTCCAAAGTCACTAATAGCGGAGAACAAACGAAGAGATTATTGTAGGGTACGAAACCGCCTCAAAGTTATTCTTTCCGATCAATCCATTGGGCTATTCCTATAAGTGTCACAAACAGCCCTAGAGTTCGTAATAAAATAACACCTTAAGACACAAATCAACCAAAACCCTAATGTCACCTAGATACTCCAATGTCACCTCAAGTATCCGCGGGTATGATTATACGATATGCATCACACAATCTCAAATTCATCTATTCAACCAACACAAAGAACTTCAAAGAGTGCCCCAAAGTTTCTACCGGAGAGTCAAGACGAAAACATGTTTCAACCCCTATGCATAAGTTCACAAGGTCACAGAACTCGCAAGTTGATCACCAAAACATACATCAAGTAGATCACGTGAATATCCCATTGTCACCACAGATAAGCACATGCAAGACATACATCAAGTGTTCTCAAATCCTTAAAGACTCAATCCGATAAGATAACTTCAAAGGGAAAACTCAATCCATTACAAGAGAGTAGAGGGGGAGAAACATCATAAGATCCAACTATAATAGCAAAGCTCGCGATACATCAAGATCGTGCCATATCAAGAACACAAGAGAGAGAGATCAAACACATAGCTACTGGTACATACCCTCAACCCCGAGGGTGAACTACTCCCTCCTCATCATGGAGAGCGTCGGGATGATGAAGATGGCCACCGGTGATGATTCCCCCCTCCGGCAGGGTGCTGGAACAGGGTCCCGATTGGTTTTTGGTGGCTACAGAGGCTTGCGGCAGTGGAACTCCCGATCTAGGTTTCTTTTCGGGGGTTTCTGTATTTATAGGAATTTTTGGCGTCGGTCTCACGTCAGGGGGGTCTCCGAGTCATCCACGAGGCAGGGGGCGCGCCCAGGGGGTAGGGCGCGCCCTCCACCCTCGTGGACGGCTCGGGACTCTTCTGGCCCAACTATTTTACTTCGGGGGCTTCATTTGGTCCATAAAAAATCCACAAAAATTGGCAGGTCAATTGGACTCCGTTTGGTATTCCTTTTCTGTAAAACTCAAAAACAAGGAAAAAACAGAAACTGGCACTGGGCTCTAGGTTAATAGGTTAGTCCCAAAAATCATATAAAATAGCATATAAATGCATATAAAACATCCTAGATGGATAATATAATAGCATGGAACAATCAAAAATTATAGATACGTTGGAGACGTATCAACCGCCAGTGGGGGCAGACCGCGCGGAAGCGGACATAGTCCAGCAAGTCGCCGGCCAGCACGCGCCAAGCGATCAGGAGAATCAAGTCTTCGTTCATCGACGGCCAGGGGAAGGAAGACGCCCAAGTTGGTTTCTGATGGTCCGGCGGTGACATTCCGGATCCCACAGATCCCCTTCACAACACGAGATGAAAACACTACAAAAGTATCCAAACTCTACCTGTCTCAGCAATTCGAGGTGAGATTCGACAAGTCAAAAATCAGGATCTGGAATTTCTTGTTGAACTAAGGAACCGGAGTTGGAAATTTTGTATCGAATTGTGAAGGGGATGATGGCGCACGCACCTCGTGACTGGATTTTGCGCTGGAGCCTGGAGGCGTAGCTCAATGTAGGCCAAAAAAAAGTGCCCGAAGAGCTTATACGGGATCTGCTTATACGGGATTTTCCCCATCCCCAGTCCCGGCGAGCTTATACCGGATCTGCTAGAGATGCTCTAAGATCAAAAGATATCAGATTCCTCTATGGATACCGACTGGGGCTGAGAAAAAATGAAGGAAGAGAAGGTCTAACTATATCTCATCTAGATGTGAGATAATATGGTATTTTAGGTAGATGTGAAATAATATGTGGGCTCTTTTGTTTGTTTGTTTGTTTTGAACTCTTTTGTTTGTCTCGGCTTACTTAGTCCAGTTAGATGGGAACTAACCCAGACTTACAAAACTCTTTGCCGCTAGTCGATTAAATTGTCCATAGATACACGAAATACGCAAAAGGAAAGAAAAAGTAAAACGGAGCCGGTGGCCAACTCTTTGTTAGACTGAGTAACTATACACCAGACCCAGACCCGATGTCGTGGATATAATCCTCACAATACGTACGAATGTAGAGGCAAACGTATCTAGCGAACGATGCGGATGGGAGTATGCTCAAGAATTTATACACGTCTGAGCCATCTACGATGGAGGTAATACCCTACTCATGTGGTGCTCTTTCTTCTTGACGTAAGGTACATTATGAGTGTCTTCAACCCTCAACCCGGGGCTTCCCTAGTGGCTTATATAGAGTGCGTCAGGTAGGGGTACATAATTGACTGGTATTAATGTTATTTATGGCCTCGGGTTTGGCCGACTGTTTCATGGCATTTACTACCGGTAATTGTCGTATTTAACTAGATTATTTCACCTTTGGGTAACTGCCACTATTAAGACATAGTCGCCGAGATGTATCCTAGGTAGCCGCCGACTGATGACATAGCTGACTGCTCCCTTCGTCTTCGGCACACTGTCTGGTGGTCGACAGTCGGGTGGCCTGGTATCCGACTGTTGGGACTTAGCGCAGTCTCATGCCACCCTCCTTTTTCCTTGATGGGCAAGCGGTTGAACCCCCTTGACCCACTACCTTTTGGGTCGTATTTTATACGAGTCTTGGGCCCCTGGTGGGTCACTCGTATACATGGGCCTACCCCGTATTTGTAACCCCGACAGTAGCCCCCGAGTCGGTGGAGGACTCGCTGGAGAACTTCCGGTTGTTTCCTTCTAGCAAGACATGCGACTGATCGACGAGCTTGAGGTTTGACTGAGAGACCTCGGCGCACTCAATTTGTACTTGCCCTCAAAGGGCGCAGCGGCGAGCAACTAGGAATAAGACTCGGTGATACCCATTTTCAATCCCTTCTAGAAAGGACGACTTGTGGCCCAACTGAGGGCGTATCATTGATTTTCGAGTGGTTGTCTGAGACGTCTAGGCTTGATCGGGTCAAGCATCACTAGTCAATATTCTGCGGGAGGAACGTCTGTTAGAGGCCCATCTGCGGAATCGTGTTTGCGCAACTAGATATTCGGTTCCCTCGGAGGGGAAGCCGACTTGTGCCACGGGGGATATCTTGGGTGCTCCTTGCTCTTAGCAGAGCGGATCTGTGACGAGTGTTGATTCACTCGATTTTCTCTGAGTGGTAGATGCTCGGGTGATCATCATGCCTTAGGCATAGATCGTTTGACTCAGGACGGGCCCAAACGGTCGAGTTAGTTATTAGCTCTCAGCCGACTGGAACGAGAGTCATCAACCGACTGAAAAGAAGGATCGTCAGTGGGCCGGAAGGCGGACCTGCCAACCCACTGGTAGATGAGTTGCCAGCCGGCTGGAAGGTGAGTCGTCATTGCAGATCTTCATGAGTTGTCATATAAGGATCTTTTGCGTGTTCGACAAGTTCCCGTCTGACCACTCACGAGGGGCAACTCCTCAGGTTCTACCCTCCGACCGACTGAATACCCGAGTGACGTTCTGCAGTGTAGTGGGTTTTGAATGCTGACCGTCTGGATTCCCGCGCTGATTTGATGCCACAACCTCCTTTTTTGACGTGTGTTGTGCGGTCTTCACATGAAAGTTCGTCGCCGACTCGGGTATAAATACCCGACCATACGTGGGAGGGTTTTTGCACTCCCCCCACTTCTTCCGCCGCCACAACAGTTCATCTTCCCCTTCCCAAACCTCTAGATCACCATGTCTTCGACCCGCAAGCTCGAGAAAGCCAAGGCCGCCGGCGGTGCTTCTTCCTCTGCCGGCGGGGAGCTATCTGTGGCTGCCGCTGCCGAAGACCGGGAACGCGGAGGCTGGCCCCCGTCCATCGTGAAGGCATCCTCAGCACATACATGCAGGACGACCAGCTGGAGGGTGCGGACAGTCATGAGCGGGAGCCGGCCCCTTGGGGTAACGAGAGGGTGCTCCTAACATCCTACTTGGACCGGGGGTTGGGTCTTGTGATCCATCCCTTCCTTCGGGGGGTGCTCGACTTCTTCCATGTGTAGCTCCATCACGTCCCACCGAACACCATCGCCTGCCTCTTTGGCTACGTGACGCTATGCAATGGCATTGCCCCGGCCTGGGCCTTGTTCAAGCATCTTTTCTATGTAAAGTTGTAGACAGTCTCAAAGGACATCTATCAGACGCGCGGGGCACTTGGCATCCAGGCAAAGAGGACGCTGAACTACTTCGAGATGAGGTGGCCCGACTCCCTGAAGGGATGAACGTCCACGTGGATCTATTGTGAGGATTCGTCCACTCTAGTCTATGATGCGGCCCTGTCGCCGTATTCCCCCAACCTGTTCATGTATTACCCCTCTTGGGGTATGAAGCTCACCCAGGCGGAGTTGGTGCAGGCCACCATGTTGGAGAAGCGGCTGGCCACTCTGTCAGCCGCCCCAGGCTTATTGGCCAGGACATCATCGTCGCCTGGGTGAGCTGGCGGATCCAGCCCCTTCAAGCTCATGGCCTTGGGCTGGTGGAGTACGTCGTGGTCGAGACCCCACCACATGTCGCCCCTCCGACTAGGTGACACCACCTTTGAGGCCTGGGTGAAGCGGATCAACCGGCATTTGGGCCAGGGCCCCATCAAGCCCCTCAGAGTTAGGTGATACGTCTCCAACGTATCTATAATTTATGAAGTATTCATGCCATGTTTACAATAGTTTATATGATTTTGGTATGATTTGATTAGAACTAACCCGGACTGACGCTGTTTTCAGCAGAACTACCGTGGTGTTGTTTTTGTGCAGAAATAAAAGTTCTCGGAATGTGATGAAAATCAACGGAGAATTTTTCTGGAAAATATAAAAAATACTGGAACGAAGAGTTACCGGAGGGGAGGCCCGTGGGCCCCACGAGGGCGGAGGGCGAGCCCACTCCCCTAGGGCGCGCCCCTGTGCCTCGTGGACTTCCCGTGGGGCCCCCCTGACTTGTTCTCGACGCCAACTTCTCTTATAAATACCCAAACCTTCAGAAAATAACCTAGATCGGAAGTTCCGCCGCCGCAAGCCTCTGTAGCCATGAGAAATCAATCTAGGCCCTCTCTGGCACCCTGTCGGAGGGGGGCCATCATCATCGGAGGCCATGGAGGAGGATCCCGGAGGGGCCATCATCACCATGAAGGCCAAGATCCAGAGGGAGAACCTCTCCCCATCCAGGGGGGAGGCCATGAAGGAGGAAGCACAAGGGGGAGAACCTCTCCTCCTCTCTCTCGGTGGCGCCGGAGTGCCATCGGGAGGGGAATCATCGCCGCGGTGATCGTCTTCATCAACATCACCATCATCATCACCATCCTCATCTATTTTACGCGGTCCACTCTCCCGCACCCCGCTGTAGTCCCTACTTGAACATGGTGCTTTATGCCACATATTATGATCCAATGATGTGTTTCCATCCTATGATGTTTTGAGTAGATATCTTTTGTCTTTGGGTTCCCCCCCCCCCCCCCCCCCCCCCCCCCCCCCCCCCCCCCCCCCCCCCCCCCCCCCCCCCCCCCCCCCCCCCCCCCCCCCCCCCCCCCCCCCCCCCCCCCCCCCCCCCCCCCCCCCCCCCCCCCCCCCCCCCCCCCCCCCCCCCCCCCCCCCCCCCCCCCCCCCCCCCCCCCCCCCCCCCCCCCCCCCCCCCCCCCCCCCCCCCCCCCCCCCCCCCCCCCCCCCCCCCCCCCCCCCCCCCCCCCCCCCCCCCCCCCCCCCCCCCCCCCCCCCCCCCCCCCCCCCCCCCCCCCCCCCCCCCCCCCCCCCCCCCCCCCCCCCCCCCCCCCCCCCCCCCCCCCCCCCCCCCCCCCCCCCCCCCCCCCCCCCCCCCCCCCCCCCCCCCCCCCCCCCCCCCCCCCCCCCCCCCCCCCCCCCCCCCCCCCCCCCCCCCCCCCCCCCCCCCCCCCCCCCCCCCCCCCCCCCCCCCCCCCCCCCCCCCCCCCCCCCCCCCCCCCCCCCCCCCCCCCCCCCCCCCCCCCCCATGATTCCCTGCACTTGGGGATTATCAAGCTCTTTTCTGGTGCCGTTGCCGGGGAGCAATAGTGTGGGGTTGATATTCTCGTGTGTGCTTGTTTGCTTTCTTCACTAAGTAGATTTTGTTTTTCCCTTTTGTTTCTGTTTAGTTGTGGGTGAAACATAAAAAAAATTAAAAGAATGAAAATACAAAAAAAATGTACTTGCCTCTCATGCCTAAAAAGTTTTTCAATAAGAGAAGTGATTGGAAGGTTATGCATTGGAGAAGTGAGGGTCGACCTTGAACACTTGTGTTCATGCTCATGGAAACAATGTAAAAATTTTCATGGAAGTTTCCCTGAAAATAATTATCCCCTTGTATATATCCATTGTATTATAAAAATAATCTGCCAAGCTTTGGTTTTAGGATGATTAGATTGCTAGTTTACTATGTGCAGTACAAAAACAGAAACTTTGGCTGTAGAGCGTGAATTTACATTTTTTACTGGAAAGTCAAATGGGTCTGAAACTTTTTGCACATTACTTATGTACAATTTTTTTAAATTGTCATATATTTTTTAGAGTTTTTGGAGTTACATAAGTATACTAAACTTCCAGATTACTACAGACTGTCCTGTTTTTGACAGATTCTGTTTTCTATGTGTTGTTCGCTTATTTTGATGAATCTATGGGTAGTATCGGGCGGTATGAACCATGGTGAAGTTGGAATACATTAGATATAGTTCTAATATGAAATTGGAATGAGTTTGCAACAGTACCTAAAGGTAGTGATTTGCTTTATTATACTAACGGATCTCACAAAGTTTTTGTTAAAGTTTTGTGTGGATGAAGTGTTCGAAGATCGAGGAGCTATCAACATGAGAAGAATAAAGAGAGGCAAGAGTTCAAGATTGGGGATGCCCAAGGCACCCCAAGTAAATATTTCAAGGATACTCAAGCATCTAAGCTTGGGGATGCCCCGGTTGGCATCCCATCTTTCTTCTTCAACAATTATCGGTATACCTCGGTTTTTGTTTTGTTCACATGATTTGTGTCCTTTGTGTTTTTTTTCTTTAAGAACCATGCTAGTATGAGATATCCCTTCATCGATTCATAGAATGATTCATGTGCTTCACTTATATCTTTTGAGTATGACCTTATAGAATGCTCTTTGCGCTTCACTTAAATCTTTTGAGTATGGTTTTATAGAATGCTTCGTGTGCTTCACTTATATATTTTGAGCTTGGATATTGGTTAGTCTATATTAATTGTAGAATGCTCCATGAACTTCACTTATATCTTTTGGAGTATGAATAATACTATCGTCTAAAGCGGATTTGGAAGAGTGTCGACTTTAGTTAGTAATGATTCCACTATTTCGGAAGAGGTTCCAATTGATTATGAGAACAAAGTTGCTATCTATGATGATTATTATGATGACATGTATGCTATAAAGAATAATGTTAACCATGAAACTTGTCATCATGATTTTAATTTTCAATTGGATTATGCCTCACATGACCGTTATTCTGTTGAGTTTGCTCCCATTATTCCGAATGAGAAGAATTTTGCTTATGTGGAGAGTAGAAAAATTTATATGCTTGTAGATCATGAAAAGAATGCTTTATATGATGGTTATATTGTTGAATTCATTCATGATGCTACTTAAAATTATTATTATGAGGAAGGAATATATGCTTGTAAGAGTTGCAATAATATCAAGTTTCCTCTCTATGTGCTTAAAGTTTTGAAGTTATACTTGTTTTTCCTTCCTATGCTAGTTGATTCTTGTTCCTATAAATTATGTGCTCACAAAATCCCTAGGCATAGGAAGTGGGTTAGATTTAAATGTTCTAGTCATATTATTCATGATGCTCTCTTTATGTTTCAATTCTTATCTTTCATGTGAGCATCATTGAAATCATCATGCCTAGCTAAAAGGCATTAAAGAAAAGCGCTTGTTGGGAGACAACCCAATATTTACCCTTACTGTTTTTGTGTGTTTACATGATTAAGCTACTGTAGTAATCATGTTTTGTAGCTTTTGTTTCAATAAAGTGCCAAGTAAGACCTTTGGGAAGACTTGGGTGAAAGTTAATGTAATCTTGCTGTAAAAAACAGAAACTTTGTGCTCACGAGATTAGCTGTCATTTTTTACATAAGAGTGTTTTTGAGTTTATTCTTTTTGAATAAGATTAATAGACAAATTTCTCACGTCCACCAATTTATTTCATAATTTTTGGAGTAGCAGAAGTATGGTTGCTGTTAAGATCATTATAGACTGTCCTGTTTCTGACAGATTCTGTTTTCATTGCATAGTTTGCTTGTTTTCTAGTTTCTATGGCTTATATTTCTCAATATAAATTATAGAAATGATATGGTACAGTAGGAATTGTGTGAGAACAATTATGAACCTTGTCTTTGACAGTACCAAAGTGAATGGTTTACTCTTTATCATACTAACCTATCTCACGAAGTTCCGTTAAGTTTTGTGTGATTGAAGTTTTCAAGCTTTGGGTGAGATATCGATATGAGGAGAATAAGGAGTGGAAAGACCCTATGATTGGGGATGCCCAAGGCACCCCAAGGTAATATTCAAGGAAGACTCAAGCGCCTAAGCTTGGGGATGCTCCGGAAGGCATTCCCTCTTTCGTCTTCAAAACTATCGGTATACCTTACTCGGAGCTATATTTTTATTCGTCACATGATATGTGTTTTGCTTGCAGCGTATTTTCAATTTTACTTGCTGTTTGAATAAAATCATTGGATCTGACATCTTGAATGAAAAAGAATCCTCCCATGGCTAGTTAATTATTTGACTACTCATTGTTCTTCACTTTTATCTTTTTGGAGTAGTTTGTTGTTTACTCACGCGCTTCACGTATATCCTATGAGTAAATGGTTAAATGAATTGAATATCATAAATCTGAATTTATATACGTTTCATATGCTTATAACATGGGGAGTAATGACTTCACACATAATAAGTATAGGTAGTAAACTTATTGACCCCCCCCCCCCCCCCCCCCCCCCCCCCCCCCCCCCCCCCCCCCCCCCCCCCCCCCCCCCCCCCCCCCCCCCCCCCCCCCCCCCCCCCCCCCCCCCCCCCCCCCCCCCCCCCCCCCCCCCCCCCCCCCCCCCCCCCCCCCCCCCCCCCCCCCCCCCCCCCCCCCCCCCCCCCCCCCCCCCCCCCCCCCCCCCCCCCCCCCCCCCCCCCCCCCCCCCCCCCCCCCCCCCCCCCCCCCCCCCCCCCCCCCCCCCCCCCCCCCCCCCCCCCCCCCCCCCCCCCCCCCCCCCCCCCCCCCCCCCCCCCCCCCCCCCCCCCCCCCCCCCCCCCCCCCCCCCCCCCCCCCCCCCCCCCCCCCCCCCCCCCCCCCCCCCCCCCCCCCCCCCCCCCCCCCCCCCCCCCCCCCCCCCCCCCCCCCCCCCCCCCCCCCCCCCCCCCCCCCCCCCCCCCCCCCCCCCCCCCCCCCCCCCCCCCCCCCCCCCCCCCCCCCCCCCCCCCCCCCCCCCCCCCCCCCCCCCCCCCCCCCCCCCCCCCCCCCCCCCCCCCCCCCCCCCCCCCCCCCCCCCCCCCCCCCCCCCCCCCCCCCCCCCCCCCCCCCCCCCCCCCCCCCCCCCCCCCCCCCCCCCCCCCCCCCCCCCCCCCCCCCCCCCCCCCCCCCCCCCCCCCCCCCCCCCCCCCCCCCCCCCCCCCCCCCCCCCCCCCCCCCCCCCCCCCCCCCCCCCCCCCCCCCCCCCCCCCCCCCCCCCCCCCCCCCCCCCCCCCCCCCCCCCCCCCCCCCCCCCCCCCCCCCCCCCCCCCCCCCCCCCCCCCCCCCCCCCCCCCCCCCCCCCCCCCCCCCCCCCCCCCCCCCCCCCCCCCCCCCCCCCCCCCCCCCCCCCCCCCCCCCCCCCCCCCCCCCCCCCCCCCCCCCCCCCCCCCCCCCCCCCCCCCCCCCCCCCCCCCCCCCCCCCCCCCCCCCCCCCCCCCCCCCCCCCCCCCCCCCCCCCCCCCCCCCCCCCCCCCCCCCCCCCCCCCCCCCCCCCCCCCCCCCCCCCCCCCCCCCCCCCCCCCCCCCCCCCCCCCCCCCCCCCCCCCCCCCCCCCCCCCCCCCCCCCCCCCCCCCCCCCCCCCCCCCCCCCCCCCCCCCCCCCCCCCCCCCCCCCCCCCCCCCCCCCCCCCCCCCCCCCCCCCCCCCCCCCCCCCCCCCCCCCCCCCCCCCCCCCCCCCCCCCCCCCCCCCCCCCCCCCCCCCCCCCCCCCCCCCCCCCCCCCCCCCCCCCCCCCCCCCCCCCCCCCCCCCCCCCCCCCCCCCCCCCCCCCCCCCCCCCCCCCCCCCCCCCCCCCCCCCCCCCCCCCCCCCCCCCCCCCCCCCCCCCCCCCCCCCCCCCCCCCCCCCCCCCCCCCCCCCCCCCCCCCCCCCCCCCCCCCCCCCCCCCCCCCCCCCCCCCCCCCCCCCCCCCCCCCCCCCCCCCCCCCCCCCCCCCCCCCCCCCCCCCCCCCCCCCCCCCCCCCCCCCCCCCCCCCCCCCCCCCCCCCCCCCCCCCCCCCCCCCCCCCCCCCCCCCCCCCCCCCCCCCCCCCCCCCCCCCCCCCCCCCCCCCCCCCCCCCCCCCCCCCCCCCCCCCCCCCCCCCCCCCCCCCCCCCCCCCCCCCCCCCCCCCCCCCCCCCCCCCCCCCCCCCCCCCCCCCCCCCCCCCCCCCCCCCCCCCCCCCCCCCCCCCCCCCCCCCCCCCCCCCCCCCCCCCCCCCCCCCCCCCCCCCCCCCCCCCCCCCCCCCCCCCCCCCCCCCCCCCCCCCCCCCCCCCCCCCCCCCCCCCCCCCCCCCCCCCCCCCCCCCCCCCCCCCCCCCCCCCCCCCCCCCCCCCCCCCCCCCCCCCCCCCCCCCCCCCCCCCCCCCCCCCCCCCCCCCCCCCCCCCCCCCCCCCCCCCCCCCCCCCCCCCCCCCCCCCCCCCCCCCCCCCCCCCCCCCCCCCCCCCCCCCCCCCCCCCCCCCCCCCCCCCCCCCCCCCCCCCCCCCCCCCCCCCCCCCCCCCCCCCCCCCCCCCCCCCCCCCCCCCCCCCCCCCCCCCCCCCCCCCCCCCCCCCCCCCCCCCCCCCCCCCCCCCCCCCCCCCCCCCCCCCCCCCCCCCCCCCCCCCCCCCCCCATGATTCCCTGCACTTGGGGATTATCAAGCTCTTTTCTGGTGCCGTTGCCGGGGAGCAATAGTGTGGGGTTGATATTCTCGTGTGTGCTTGTTTGCTTTCTTCAGTAAGTAGATTTTGTTTTTCCTTTTTGTTTCTGTTTAGTTGTGGGTGAAACATAAAAAAAATTAAAAGAATGAAAATACAAAAAAAAAAGTACTTGCCTCTCATGCCTAAAAAGTTTTTCAATAAGAGAAGTGATTGGAAGGTTATGCATTGGAGAAGTGAGGGTCGACCTTGAACACTTGTGTTCATGCTCATGGAAACAATGTAAAATTTTTAATGGAAGTTTCCCTGAAAATAATTATCCCCTTGTATATATCCATTGTATTATAAAAATAATCTGCCAAGCTTTGGTTTTAGGATGATTAGATTGCTAGTTTACTATGTGCAGTACAAAAACAGAAACTTTGGCTGTAGAGCGTGAATTTACATTTTTTACTGGAAAGTCAAATGGGTCTGAAACTTTTTGCACATTACTTATGTACAATTTTTTTAAATTGTCATATATTTTTTAGAGTTTTTGGAGTTACATAAGTATACTAAACTTCCAGATTACTACAGACTGTCCTGTTTTTGACAGATTCTGTTTTCTATGTGTTGTTCGCTTATTTTGATGAATCTATGGGTAGTAATATATTCCAACTTTATGATAACAGCACCTACTTTTATATTTTAGCTCTCCGATACCATTCAAAGTTATCCTCTTCATACCCACAATGTAGTTTTATTTGTCGTTTCTAGTTGGAAGCAAACGTTCGGTGTACGTAGAGTCGTATCAGTGGCAGATAGGACTTGAGAGAATATTGATCTTACCTTTAGCTCCTTGTTGGTTCGACACTCCATCTCTTATCATTTCCACCTTTGGGAATTGCTACGATGATTCCCTGCACTTGGGGATTATCATTAGGCAGCTCCCCCAGCGGTAAGCTCTTACACTGGGCCTTGTGTACTTTATTTTTGTTGGCTTCTTGTGCAATTCTTGCTCATCTTGTGCTTCAGTCAGAAGATGAAGGGGAAGTTGGCTTTCCTTCTCAGGGAGAGTCCTCCGACGACGAGAGGGTGAGTGATACGTCTCCGTCGTATCTATAAGTTTTGATTGTTTTATGTCATTATTTTACAACTTTCACATACTTTTGGCAACAATTTATATAATTTTTTTGGACTAACATATTGATCCAGTGTCTGGTGTCAGTTCTTGTTTGTTGCATGTTTTTTGTTCCGCAGAAAATACATATCAAAGGAAACGCGATAAAATTTTGCGAGATTTTTTGGAATAGATGTGATTTTTGGGAAAAAGAATCAACGCGAGACGATGCTCAAGGGAGTCACGAGATCACACGGCGCGGCCCCTACCCTAGGGCGCGTCGGGTGAGCTTGTGACTCCTCCCCGCTGGGTGAGCTTGTGACTCCTCCGTAGGTCGGTTGGGGCCCTTTCTTTTGCCGCAAGATTATTGTGATAGCCGGCGTTGTCGTGCTCTACAACTATGAAATAATGATCTCAAAAGAACAATAACTATGCCACATAGTTCTGAACTCTGACATTTTATGTTTTGGTCATAAGTTTCTTTTGAATATTTGGTGAATAATCCAATTAATCTTTCCTTATAGGTTGCATTGTCGGAGTATGTTTTCACTATAGGAAATTTATTTGAACGTCTCCATGATGCCATAAATCTATGTAGAGTTGTTCAGCTCCCACATTATCCTATGCTGATTGCTATTACTATGACATTATGCTTTATTTCAGAAAGTGATTGCTCCATCAGGTACACATAAAAAGAAATTGCAAAACTGCACCATGGTTATACAGTCAGATATCTGATGCAGATGGAGTCACAATTTAAGCAGAAGATACTATTAATGGCGACAAGGAACTAATTGTTCTGCTGCTATGGATTATGCTCATTCTTATGCAGGTTAATCTGAAAATACCATTCAATCTCCCATTACTCCCGTCGAAGTTTTATATTGTTATTATATTGCACCTTTTGTTTGTATTGAAATTAGAAGTAATGGGGTTTGATGTTCAGTTTTGTTTTTCCACTCACTTCTCAGAAATAATGTTGACACTGTTATTATATTACAGTGGGGATATTACTTTTCAGCACTATGTTACTGTTACTTGCCTAAATTAGAAGGGTTGCGGTACCAAATTTCTTTTTAGTAAGAAAGTGTACGTGCATGTGTTATCCAACAAGATTATGTCAAAATTTTGAGGCTGCAGTAAACTTGCTCTCCAGCAAGATCAAGCCTCACGTGGTTGTACAGAGAGGTGAGGTTGCAGTGAAGTTGTTCATGATGAGACTTGATGATTATTGCACATCTAAAGATAAGAGAGCAAAAAAAATTTCTAGAAAAGGAGGATTAACCCGGCCTCTGCATTTGGACGATGCATGTAGCCATTTTATTAATTATTCATAAAGACCTTACAAAGTAGTACATCCGGTAGTTTGAAGCCACCATCTTAGCAACACCTGTCGCTACTCCTATCCACTTGATGAAGGGGTGCTGATAGTCCGAGCCTAATACAAAACAGACATCGCACCAAAACCTAACATCTAAAGCCGGAGGCCCCAATCAAGCCACATATTGGGTTTGGGGTACAAACCGATCCGACGCACTCTCATGTGTCGTCTTGCCGTCTTCCACCAATCCATCTTCAGAGCAAAAACTAACGCACTGACCTTGCCAGGCCTCTCTGCCATCAACGCCACCATGAGACCAGACAATGTCCTCCTCCCGCACGAGTCCATCTTCGTGCATCAAACACCGAGTCTCCGCTGTACCACGCTGCCAAGATCCGCCGCCATCAATGAGTAAGATGAACCACCGCTCCACCAAAGAAGCCGCCCACTAGTCCCTTGAGCCCGTGTACAGCTCCAAGAATGACACCCCAAAGGGGGAAATGACACCAGAGCGCCGTCGTCATCCAATCTACCGATCTAGGATTTCCCCCGGAGGTAGCGGATAGAGGTCTGGAGCTTCTCCATGATGATGCCTTCAAGAAGGTAACAACACAAAAGAGTGCCATCACCGCCGGTCTTGGCAACAAGCTGAGAACGAGGTTTTCACCCAGATCCGCTCGACGAACCTTCATCAAGAATCGTGTGCATGGGTCGCCACTGATTTGAGCCGCCGCGCAGCGAGCAGGCCGCTTCGGCCAGATTAGATCTTTCCGGAGGCCAGACCACGCATGGTGCTGACCCGTCCACCCGACCCTCCATGCCGCCGCCGCCGATCCGAGGTCAGATGGCCCGTCGCCGTAGATCTCATCGCCGCCACCGAACGCAGCCAATGCCGCCGCGCTGATGCGGCTTGAACTACTTCGGTATTTCCCCAAAGAGGAAGGGATGATGCAGCACAACTACGGTAGGTATTTCCCTCAGTGATGAGACCAAGGTTATCGAACCAGTAGGAGAACCACGCAATACCACATAAACAGCTCCTGCACACAAAGAACAAATACTTGCAACCTGACGTAAGAGAGGGGTTGTCAATCCCTCACGGGTAAAAAGATAGATAAAATTGTAGTGGAATGGATAAATAGATCTCGCGGGAACGCGAGATAAAATAAATAAATAAAAATTGCAGCAAGGTATTTTGTAATTTTGGATTAATATATCTGAAAATAAAAGCAAATAAAAATAGACCGCGAAGGCAAATATAATAAAGAAGAGACCCAGGGGCCATAGATTTCACTAGTGGCTTCTCTCGAGAAAAATAACATATGGTGGGTAAATAAATAACTGTTGGGCAATTGATAGAACTTCAGATAATCATGACGATATCTAGGCAATGATCATTATATAGGCATCACGTCCAAGATTAGTAGACCGACTCCTGCCTGCATCTAGTGCTATTACTCCACACATCGACCGCTATCCAGCATGCATCTAGTGTATTAAGTTCATGGAGAAACAGAGTAATGCAATAAGAACGATGACATGATGTAGACAAGATCTATTTATGTAGAAATAGACCCCATCTTGTTATCCTTAATAGCAACGATACATACGTGTCGGTCCCCCTTCTGTCACTGGGATCAAGCACCGTAAGATCGAACCCATCACAAAGCACCTCTTCCCATGGCAAGAAAAATTGATCTAGTTGGCCTAACTAAACCAAAGATTCGAAGAAGAAATACGAGGCTATAAGTAATCATGCATATAAGTGATCAAAGAAGACTCAAATAACTTTCATGGATAAAAACATAGATCATAAACTCAAAGTTCATGGGATCCCAACAAACACACCGCAAAAAGAGTTGCATCAAATAGATCTCCGAGAGACCATTGTATTGAGAATCAGAAGAGAGAGAGGAAGCCATCTAGCTACTAACTACGGACCCGTAGGTCAACAATGAACTACTCACGCATCATCGGAGAGGCACCAATGAGGATGATGAACCCCTCCGTGATGGTGTCTAGATTGGATCTGTGGTTCTGGAACTTGCGGCGACTGGAATTGATTTTCATCGACTCCCCTTCGGTTTCTCGAATATTGGGGTATTTATAGAGCAAAGAGGTGGTGCGGGAGGCCACCGAGGTGGGCACAACCCACCTGGGCGCGCCCAGGCGCGCCCTGGTGGGTTGTGCCCCCCTCGGAGCACCCCTCTGGTACTTCTTCGACCCATCTGGTGTCTTCTGGTCCAGAAAAAATCCACAAAAAGTTTCACTGTGTTTGGACTCCGTTTGCTATTGATTTCATGCGATGTAAAAAACAAGCAGAAAACAGCAACTGGCACTTGGCACTATGTCAATAGGTTAGTACCAAAAATGATATAAAATGATTGTAAAACATCCAAGAATGATAACAGAACAGCATGGAACAATAAAAAATTATAGATACGTTGGTGATGTATCAGCATCCCAAGCTTAATTCCTGCTCGTCCTCGAGTAGGTAAATGATAAAAACAGAATTTTTGATGTGGAATGCTGCCTAACATGTTCATCACATATTCTTTTCTTTGTAGCATGGATATTTGGACTTTTATATGATTCAAAGCAATAGTCTAGTTTTGACATGAAGACTTTAATACTCAAGCATATCAACAAGCAACCATGTCTTTCAAAATATCAATGCTAAAGCAAGTTATCCCTAGCCCATTATGCTCAACCATTGATCCATTCATGAAACACACTCGCATATTAGCTACACCCAATGCTCAAGTACGATCATAGTGCCCCTTAGTTGGTGATTTATAAGAGAAGATGGAGACTCAAATAAAAATAAAAATTGCATAAAGTAAAAGAAAGGCCCTTCGTGGAGGGAAGTAGGGATTTGTAGAGGTGCCAGAGCTCAAAGCGAAAAAGATAGAGATAAAACATTTTGGGTGGCATGCTTTTTCTGTCAACGAAAATGATCGAGTAGTTCCCAATAATTTCCATGCTAGATATCTCATAGGCGGTTCCCAAACAGAAAATAAAGTTTATTCCTTTTCAACCATACTTTCACTTTCCATGGCTAACCGTATTCATGGGTGCCTTCCATACCAACACTTTCCAAGGAATTTATTATTTGACAACATAAAGTAAATTCATTTTCATTTCGGGACTGGGCATCCCTAATACCTTTGCCGTACTTTCGTGCAATGACAAGTGAATAAACACTCATCTTGAGAATAACATATCTAGCATGGAAATATATCAGCCACCCCCTACCGTTTCATGAGCGGTACGAGCACACAAAAGAGAAATTTATTTTGAAAATTAGAGATGGCATATACAAATTTGCTTAGAACAGCAAAAGAATACCGCATATAGGTAGGTATAGTGGACTCATATGGCAAAACTGGTTTAAAGGATTTTGGATGCACAAGTAGTGATCATACTTAGTGCAAATGAAGGCTAGCAAAAGATTGAGAAGCATCCAACCAAGAAACAAAAAATCTCATAAGCGAGCATTAAGCATAACTAACACCGAATAATGCACCACAAGTAGGATGTGATTTCATTGCATAACTATTAACTTTCATGCTTGCATAGGGAATCACAAACCTTAACACCAATATTCTTACTAAAGCACAATTACTCATAAACATGACTCACATATCATATCATCATATCACAAAACTATTACAAAGAATCAAGTTTATTTTGTCCAATGATCTTCATGAAAGTTTTTATTATATCCTCCTTGGATATCTATCACTTTGGAACTATTTCATACGTTGCTTTTGATAAGCTCAAACAAATATAAGTGAAGAACATGAGCATAAAAATTTTCTTATCTCAAAATAATTTGAGTGAAGCAAGAGAGAATTTCTAAAAATTTACTAACTCTCAAATAAATCTAAGTGAAGCATGAGAGCATTTCTTCAAAAATACTAAAGCACACTATGCTCAAAAAGATATAAGTGAAGCACTAGAGCAATTCCATAGCTCATAAAGATTTAAGTGAAGCATAGAGAGCAATTCTAACAAGTCATAGCATAATTTTGCCTCTCTCAAATAGGTGTGTACAGCAATGATTCATGACACAAAATAAAAATCAAAACAAGCAAAGACTCATATCATACAAGACGCTCCAAGCAAAACTCATAGTATGTGACGAATAAAAATATAGTTCCAAGTAAAATACCGATGGTTGTTACAAGAAAGAGGGGATGCCACTCGGGCATCCCCAAGCTTAGGTTGCTTGCTTCTCTTTGGATAATAGCTTGGGATGCCATGGGCATCCCCAAGCTTAGGCTCTTCTTACTCCTTATTCCTTCATGCATCGTAATATCACCCAAAACTTGAAAACTTCAATCACACAAAACTCAACAAAACCTTCGTGAGATCCGTTAGTATAAGAAAGCAAATCACTACTATAAGTATTGTTGCAAACCCATTCATATTTTATTTTTGCATTATATCTACTGTATTCCAACTTTTCTATGGCAAAAAATCTTCAAAGGAAACCATAGAATCATCAAAACAAGCACACAACGCAAAGGAAACAGAATCTGTCAAAAACAGAACAGTCTGTAGCAATCTGGATATTTCGAATACTTTTGTAACTTCAAAAATTCTGAAAAATTAGGTAAATGTGATAAATTTGTATATTAATCTTCTGAAAAAACAATCAGTATTTTATCATGCTTCAGTTAAAAATGAAAATTATTTTCGTGAGCGCAAAAGTTTCTGTTTTTCAGCAAGATCAAATCAACTATCACCCAACATGATCCTAAAGGCTTTGCATGGCACAAACACTAATTAAAACACAAAAAACACAGTCATAACTGTAGCATAATTGTGCAAACACTCAAGAACAGAAAGAAAAAGACAAAAATAAATTTTATTCATTGGGTTGCCGCCCAACAAGCACTATCGTTTTATGCCCCTAGCTAGGCATAATGCAAGAGATCTAAGTGTTGTCACCTTTTTTTTATTTTCCTTAGAGGTGTTTTCCTCAGTAGGTTTTGCAAAAACAACATAAAACACCTTATCCATAGAGACTTTAGCACTATCAAGTTGCTTATCATCATAACCCCTTTGGTTTCTGGCAACAATCCAAGAATAGTGTTGATTAACATCATTGAAAACTTGTTGGATTATATCCAAAACAGGGACTTCCTTCTTAAGGTTCTCATCAAAGATTTGATTATCCCCAAGAAAATGTCTTAGCACGTAATCACTATTATAAAGAATTTCATCTATCACCGGGTTTTTCACGATTCATACCATAGAAATCAACAATTTCCCTTGCTTCTCGTACTATGTAATCAAATTCATTCATAAGAACAAGGGTGGCCAACTTTTTAGCCTTGGGATTCTTTATAATGGGTAACTCAAAAAAGAATCTTTGCAAGGTAGGATGGGTACGAATAAATTTATTTTCAAGTTTCAGAACTAGTGCTGAAATAGCTTCCGCATAAGATTTAGTTCTCTTAAGTATAGGAACATCTTCAAGACTTAAATTTCCAACACAATAAAAAATTTCTTGGATACGTTCTTTTCCTATAACATTCCCTTGTCCCAAAAAAAGTTTTAGCATCCAGATTGCTAGATCGTCCAATTTTAGGAGTTAGACCATCATCTGTTTCTGCCATACCAAAGTCACTCATGATTGTAAGCAAAAGATAGATCTGACGAGAAAACGGCGAATGAGAAAAGCGGGCGAATAAAACGGCAAATTTTTATGAAGTGGGGGAGAGGAAAACATGAGGAAAATGGCAAATAATGTAAACTGCAAGGTGATGAGATTTGTGATTAGGAACCTAGTAGATGTTGACGATGTTTCCCCGGCAACGGCGCCAGAAATTCCTTTTGATGCGGCTTGAACTACGTTGATATTTCCTCAAAGAGGAAGGGATGATGCATCACAACTACTGAAGGCATTTCCCTCAGTGATGAGATCAAGGTTATCGAACTAGTAGGAGAACCACACAACACCACGTAAACATCTCCTGCACACAAAGAACAAATACTTGCAACCCGACGTAAGAGAGGGGTTGTCAATCCCTCACGGGTAAACAGATAGGTAAAATTGTAGTAGACTGGATAAATAGATCTCGCGGGAACGCGAGATAAAATAAATAAATAAAAATTGCAGTAAGGTATTTTTGTATTTTTGGATTAATAGATCTGAAAATAAAAGCAAATAAAAATAGACCGTGAAGGAAAATATAATAAATAAGAGACCCGGGGGCCGTAGATTTCACTAGTGGCTTCTCTCGAGAAAAATAGCATACGGTCGATGAACAAATTACTGTTGGGCAATTGATAGAACTTCAAATAATCATGCGATATCCAGGCAATGATCATTATATAGGCATCACGTCCAAGATTAGTAGACCCCCCCCCCCCCCCCCCCCCCCCCCCCCCCCCCCCCCCCCCCCCCCCCCCCCCCCCCCCCCCCCCCCCCCCCCCCCCCCCCCCCCCCCCCCCCCCCCCCCCCCCCCCCCCCCCCCCCCCCCCCCCCCCCCCCCCCCCCCCCCCCCCCCCCCCCCCCCCCCCCCCCCCCCCCCCCCCCCCCCCCCCCCCCCCCCCCCCCCCCCCCCCCCCCCCCCCCCCCCCCCCCCCCCCCCCCCCCCCCCCCCCCCCCCCCCCCCCCCCCCCCCCCCCCCCCCCCCCCCCCCCCCCCCCCCCCCCCCCCCCCCCCCCCCCCCCCCCCCCCCCCCCCCCCCCCCCCCCCCCCCCCCCCCCCCCCCCCCCCCCCCCCCCCCCCCCCCCCCCCCCCAAAAACATAGATCTGATCATAAACTCAAAGTTCATCGGATCCCAACAAACACATCGCAAAAAGAGTTACATCAAATAAATCTCCAAGAGACCGTTGTATTGAGAATCAAAAGAAAGAGAGGAAGCAATCTAGCTACTAACTACAGACCCGTAGGTCTACAATGAACTACTCACGCATCATCAGAGAGGCACCAATGAGGATGATAAACCCCTCTGTGATGGTGTCTAGATTGGATCTGGTGGTTCTGGAACTTGTGGCGGCTGGAATTGATTTTCGTCGACTCCCCTAGGGTTTCTAGAATATTGGGGTATTTATAGAGCAAAGAGGCGGTGCGGGAGGCCACCGAGGTGGGCACAACCTACCTGGGTGAGCCTGGCCCCCCAGGCGCGCCCTGGTGGGTTGTGCTCCCCTCGGAGCACCCTTCTGGTATTTCTTCGGCCCATCTGGTGTCTTTTGGTCCAGAAAAAATCCACAAAAAGTTTCGCTGCGTTTGGTATTGATTTCCTGCGATGTAAAAAACAAGCAGAAAACACCAACTTGCACTTGGCACTATGTCAATAGGTTATTACCAAAAAATGATATAAAATGATTATAAAATGATTGGAAAACATCCAAGAATGATAACATAACAGCATGGAACAATCAAAAGTTATAGATACGTTGGAGACGTATCACGTGCCGGTGCTACTTCTTGAGCTTGCGTTGGTTTTTCCCTTGAAGAGGAAAGAGTGATGCAGCAAAGTAGAGATAAGTATTTCCCTCAGTTTGAAAACCAAGGTATCAATCCAGTAGGAGACAATGCACAAGCCACCGAATACCTGCACAAACAATCAAACAACTTGCACCCAACGCAATAAAAGGGGTTGTCAATCCCTTCACGGTTACTTGCAAAAGTGAGATCTGATAGAGATAGATAAACGATAAAGTAAATGTTATTGGTATTTTTGTTTATAGATCGGAAAGTAAAAGATTGCAAAATAGTAGATCAGAAACTTATATGATGGAAAATAGAAACTCCCCCCCCCCCCCCCCCCCCCCCCCCCCCCCCCCCCCCCCCCCCCCCCCCCCCCCCCCCCCCCCCCCCCCCCCCCCCCCCCCCCCCCCCCCCCCCCCCCCCCCCCCCCCCCCCCCCCCCCCCCCCCCCCCCCCCCCCCCCCCCCCCCCCCCCCCCCCCCCCCCCCCCCCCCCCCCCCCCCCCCCCCCCCCCCCCCCCCCCCCCCCCCCCCCCCCCCCCCCCCCCCCCCCCCCCCCCCCCCCCCCCCCCCCCCCCCCCCCCCCCCCCCCCCCCCCCCCCCCCCCCCCCCCCCCCCCCCCCCCCCCCCCCCCCCCCCCCCCCCCCCCCCCCCCCCCCCCCCCCCCCCCCCCCCCCCCCCCCCCCCCCCCCCCCCCCCCCCCCCCCCCCCCCCCCCCCCCCCCCCCCCCCCCCCCCCCCCCCCCCCCCCCCCCCCCCCCCCCCCCCCCCCCCCCCCCCCCCCCCCCCCCCCCCCCCCCCCCCCCCCCCCCCCCCCCCCCCCCCCCCCCCCCCCCCCCCCCCCCCCCCCCCCCCCCCCCCCCCCCCCCCCCCCCCCCCCCCCCCCCCCCCCCCCCCCCCCCCCCCCCCCCCCCCCCCCCCCCCCCCCCCCCCCCCCCCCCCCCCCCCCCCCCCCCCCCCCCCCCCCCCCCCCCCCCCCCCCCCCCCCCCCCCCCCCCCCCCCCCCCCCCCCCCCCCCCCCCCCCCCCCCCCCCCCCCCCCCCCCCCCCCCCCCCCCCCCCCCCCCCCCCCCCCCCCCCCCCCCCCCCCCCCCCCCCCCCCCCCCCCCCCCCCCCCCCCCCCCCCCCCCCCCCCCCCCCCCCCCCCCCCCCCCCCCCCCCCCCCCCCCCCCCCCCCCCCCCCCCCCCCCCCCCCCCCCCCCCCCCCCCCCCCCCCCCCCCCCCCCCCCCCCCCCCCCCCCCCCCCCCCCCCCCCCCCCCCCCCCCCCCCCCCCCCCCCCCCCCCCCCCCCCCCCCCCCCCCCCCCCCCCCCCCCCCCCCCCCCCCCCCCCCCCCCCCCCCCCCCCCCCCCCCCCCCCCCCCCCCCCCCCCCCCCCCCCCCCCCCCCCCCCCCCCCCCCCCCCCCCCCCCCCCCCCCCCCCCCCCCCCCCCCCCCCCCCCCCCCCCCCCCCCTGGCTCCTCCGACTTCATCTCTAAGTCTCTTGTGTGTCTTATAGTCCAAGAAAGATCATCGCGAAAGTTTTATTCCGTTTGGACTCCGTTTGGTATTCCTTTTCTGCAAAACTCAAAAACAAGGAAAAAACAGGAACTGGCACTGGGCTCTAGGTTAATAGGTTAGTCCCAAAAATAATATAAAATATCATAGTAATGCATATAAAACATCCAAAAAAGATAATATAATAGCATGGAACAATAAAAAATTATAGATACGTTGGAGACGTATCAAGCATCCCCAAGCTTAATTCCTGCTCGTCCTCGAGTAGGTAAATGATAAAAACAGAATTTTTCATGTGGAATGATACCTAACATATTTATTCGTGTAATTCTCTTTATTGTGGCATGAATGTTCAGATCCATAAGATTCAAAACAAAAGTTTAATATTGACATAAAACAATAATACTTCAAGCATACTAACAAGACAATTATGTCTTCTCAAAATAACATGGCCAAAGAAAGCTTATCCCTACAAAATCATATAGTCTGACTATGCTCCATCTTCATCACACAAAATATTTAAATCATGCACAATCCCGATGACGAGCCAAGCAATTTTTCATACTTTTGATGTTCTCAAACTTTTTCAACTTTCACGCAATACATGAGCCCCCCCCCCCCCCCCCCCCCCCCCCCCCCCCCCCCCCCCCCCCCCCCCCCCCCCCCCCCCCCCCCCCCCCCCCCCCCCCCCCCCCCCCCCCCCCCCCCCCCCCCCCCCCCCCCCCCCCCCCCCCCCCCCCCCCCCCCCCCCCCCCCCCCCCCCCCCCCCCCCCCCCCCCCCCCCCCCCCCCCCCCCCCCCCCCCCCCCCCCCCCCCCCCCCCAAAAGAAACTAAGTGGGTGTGCATCCAACTCGCTTGCTCATGAAGACCTAGGGAAATTTGAGGAAGCCCATCATTGGAATATACAAGCCAAGTTCTATTTATTAAAAAATCCCACTAGTATATGAAAGTGACAACATAGGAGACTCTCAATCATGAAGATCATGGTGCTACTTTGAAGCACAAGTGTGGTAAAAGGATAGTAACATTGTCCCTTCGCTCTTTTCTCTCATTTTTTTATTTGGGCCTTCTCTCATTTTTTTGGCCTCTTTTTTTTTTATCCGGAGTCTCATCCCGACTTGTGGGGGAATCATAGCCTCCATCATCCTTTCCTCACATGGGACAATGCTCTAATAATGAAGATCATCACACTTTTATTTACTTACAACTCGAGAATTACAAATCGATACTTAGAACAAAATATGACTCTATATGAATGCCTCCGGCGGTGTATCGGGATGTGCAATGAATCAAGAGTGACATGTATGAAAGAATTATGAACGGTGGCTTTGCCACAAATATGATGTCAACTACATGATCATGCATAGCAATATGACAATGATGGAACGTGTCATAATAAACGGAATGGTGGAAAGTTGCCCCCCCCCCCCCCCCCCCCCCCCCCCCCCCCCCCCCCCCCCCCCCCCCCCCCCCCCCCCCCCCCCCCCCCCCCCCCCCCCCCCCCCCCCCCCCCCCCCCCCCCCCCCCCCCCCCCCCCCCCCCCCCCCCCCCCCCCCCCCCCCCCCCCCCCCCCCCCCCCCCCCCCCCCCCCCCCCCCCCCCCCCCCCCCCCCCCCCCCCCCCCCCCCCCCCCCCCCCCCCCCCCCCCCCCCCCCCCCCCCCCCCCCCCCCCCCCCCCCCCCCCCCCCCCCCCCCCCCCCCCCCCCCCCCCCCCCCCCCCCCCCCCCCCCCCCCCCCCCCCCCCCCCCCCCCCCCCCCCCCCCCCCCCCCCCCCCCCCCCCCCCCCCCCCCCCCCCCCCCCCCCCCCCCCCCCCCCCCCCCCCCCCCCCCCCCCCCCCCCCCCCCCCCCCCCCCCCCCCCCCCCCCCCCCCCCCCCCCCCCCCCCCCCCCCCCCCCCCCCCCCCCCCCCCCCCCCCCCCCCCCCCCCCCCCCCCCCCCCCCCCCCCCCCCCCCCCCCCCCCCCCCCCCCCCCCCCCCCCCCCCCCCCCCCCCCCCCCCCCCCCCCCCCCCCCCCCCCCCCCCCCCCCCCCCCCCCCCCCCCCCCCCCCCCCCCCCCCCCCCCCCCCCCCCCCCCCCCCCCCCCCCCCCCCCCCCCCCCCCCCCCCCCCCCCCCCCCCCCCCCCCCCCCCCCCCCCCCCCCCCCCCCCCCCCCCCCCCCCCCCCCCCCCCCCCCCCCCCCCCCCCCCCCCCCCCCCAGCATCTTGTATGATTTGAGTCTTTGCTTTTTAGTTTGCCACAATCATCCTTGTTGTACACACCTTTTGAGAGGGACACACATGAATCGTGATTTATTAGATTACTCTATGTGCTTCACTTATATCTTTTGAGCTAGGCAATTTTGCTCTAGTGCTTCACTTGTATCTTTTTAGAGCACGACGGTGGTTTTATTTGTTAGAAATTGTTGAACTCTCATGCTTCACTTATATTATTTTGAGAGTCTTGAAACAGCATGGTAATTTGCTTTGGTTATAAATTTATCCTAATATGATAGGCATCCAAGAGGGATATAATAAAAACTTTCATATAAAGTGCATTGAATACTATGAGCAGTTTGATTCCTTATGATTGTTTTGAGATATAAAGATGGTGATATTAGAGTCATGCTAGTGAGTAATTGTGTATTGTAGAAATACTTGTGTTAAAGTTTGTGTTTCTCGTAGCATGCACGTATGGTGAACTGTTATGTGATGAAGTCGGAGCATGATTTATTTATTGATTGTCTTCCTTATGAGTGGCGGTCGAGGATGAGCGATGGTCTCTTCCTACCAATCTATCCCCCTAGGAGCATGCGCGTAGTACTTTGTTCCGATAACTAATAGATTTTTACAATAAGTATGTGAGTTCTTTATGACTAATGTTGAGTCCATATATTATACACACTCTCACCTTTCCACCATTGCTAGCCTGTCTAGTGCCGCGCAACTTTTGCCGGTACCATAAACCCACCATATACCTTCCTCAAAACAGCCACCCCCCCCCCCCCCCCCCCCCCCCCCCCCCCCCCCCCCCCCCCCCCCCCCCCCCCCCAACTTTCCACCATTCCGTTTATTATGACACGTTCCATCATTGTCATATTGCTATGCATGATCATGTAGTTGACATCATATTTGTGGCAAAGCCACCGTTCATAATTCTTTCATACATGTCACTCTTGATTCATTGCACATCCCGATACACCGCCGGAGGCATTCATATAGAGTCATATTTTGTTCTAAGTATCGATTTGTAATTCTCGAGTTGTAAGTAAATAAAAGTGTGATGATCTTCATTATTAGAGCATTGTCCCATGTGAGGAAAGGATGATGGAGGCTATGATTCCCCCACAAGTCGGGATGAGACTCCGGATAAAAAAAAAAGAGGCCAAAAAAATGAGAGAAGGCCCAAATAAAAAAATGAGAGAAAAGAGCGAAGGGACAATGTTACTATCCTTTTACCACACTTGTGCTTCAAAGTAGCACCATGATCTTCATGATTGAGAGTCTCCTATGTTGTCACTTTCATATACTAGTGGGATTTTTTAATAAATAGAACTTGGCTTGTATATTCCAATGATGGGCTCCCCCCCCCCCCCCCCCCCCCCCCCCCCCCCCCCCCCCCCCCCCCCCCCCCCCCCCCCCCCCCCCCCCCCCCCCCCCCCCCCCCCCCCCCCCCCCCCCCCCCCCCCCCCCCCCCCCCCCCCCCCCCCCCCCCCCCCCCCCCCCCCCCCCCCCCCCCCCCCCCCCCCCCCCCCCCCCCCCCCCCCCCCCCCCCCCCCCCCCCCCCCCCCCCCCCCCCCCCCCCCCCCCCCCCCCCCCCCCCCCCCCCCCCCCCCCCCCCCCCCCCCCCCCCCCCCCCCCCCCCCCCCCCCCCCCCCCCCCCCCCCCCCCCCCCCCCCCCCCCCCCCCCCCCCCCCCCCCCCCCCCCCCCCCCCCCCCCCCCCCCCCCCCCCCCCCCCCCCCCCCCCCCCCCCCCCCCCCCCCCCCCCCCCCCCCCCCCCCCCCCCCCCCCCCCCCCCCCCCCCCCCCCCCCCCCCCCCCCCCCCCCCCCCCCCCCCCCCCCCCCCCCCCCCCCCCCCCCCCCCCCCCCCCCCCCCCCCCCCCCCCCCCCCCCCCCCCCCCCCCCCCCCCCCCCCCCCCCCCCCCCCCCCCCCCCCCCCCCCCCCCCCCCCCCCCCCCCCCCCCCCCCCCCCCCCCCCCCCCCCCCCCCCCCCCCCCCCCCCCCCCCCCCCCCCCCCCCCCCCCCCCCCCCCCCCCCCCCCCCCCCCCCCCCCCCCCCCCCCCCCCCCCCCCCCCCCCCCCCCCCCCCCCCCCCCCCCCCCCCCCCCCCCCCCCCCCCCCCCCCCCCCCCCCCCCCCCCCCCCCCCCCCCCCCCCCCCCCCCCCCCCCCCCCCCCCCCCCCCCCCCCCCCCCCCCCCCCCCCCCCCCCCCCCCCCCCCCCCCCCCCCCCCCCCCCCCCCCCCCCCCCCCCCCCCCCCCCCCCCCCCCCCCCCCCCCCCCCCCCCCCCCCCCCCCCCCCCCCCCCCCCCCCCCCCCCCCCCCCCCCCCCCCCCCCCCCCCCCCCCCCCCCCCCCCCCCCCCCCCCCCCCCCCCCCCCCCCCCCCCCCCCCCCCCCCCCCCCCCCCCCCCCCCCCCCCCCCCCCCCCCCCCCCCCCCCCCCCCCCCCCCCCCCCCCCCCCCCCCCCCCCCCCCCCCCCCCCCCCCCCCCCCCCCCCCCCCCCCCCCCCCCCCCCCCCCCCCCCCCCCCCCCCCCCCCCCCCCCCCCCCCCCCCCCCCCCCCCCCCCCCCCCCCCCCCCCCCCCCCCCCCCCCCCCCCCCCCCCCCCCCCCCCCCCCCCCCCCCCCCCCCCCCCCCCCCCCCCCCCCCCCCCCCCCCCCCCCCCCCCCCCCCCCCCCCCCCCCCCCCCCCCCCCCCCCCCCCCCCCCCCCCCCCCCCCCCCCCCCCCCCCAAAACATGAAAACTTCACAACACAAAACTCAACAGAAAATCTCATAAGCTCCATTAGTATAAGAAAATAAATCACCTCTTTAGGTACTGCTGTGAACTCATTCTTTATTTGTATTGGTGTAATATCTACTGTATTCCAACTTTTCCATGGTTCATACCCCCCGATACTACCCATACATTCATCAAAATAAGCAAACAACACAAAGAAAACAGAATCTGTCAAAAACAGAACAGTCTGTAGAAATCTGTAAATCTCGAATACTTCTGTAAATCCAAAAATTCTGAAAAATTAGGAAAACAGAGGCAAATTGTAAATAATCTTGTCTAAAAAATTCAGAATTTTATCACGCTTCTGTGATTTTTAAAAATTCTGGGACTGGGCGCAAAAGTTTCTGTTTTTCAGCTAGATCAAATCAACTATCACCGTAAGCTATCCCAAAGGTCTTACTTGGCCCAAACACTAATTAAAACACAAAACCACATCTAACCAGAGGCTAGAAGAATTATTTAATGCAAAATAGAACCTAAAAAGCAAAACGAAAATAAAATTGGGTTGCCTCCCAACAAGTGCTATTGTTTAACGCCCTTAGCTAGGCATAAAAGACGAATAGATCTAGGTGTAATCGTAATAATGATAAGGCAAAGCTCAAAAACTCATCTCATACTCCCTTCGTTCAGCAGCAAGTTTTCTTTGTGGTAAGCAAAAGTAATCAAAAGGGCTAAATTTAATAGGATAAGAATCCCCAAGATCAAGTTCGGGAGGAATTGGTTCCTCCTTCGGCCCCTCGTATTGTATGGCCAACTCATCGTTATAAGCATTCTTTTGGCAAAAAGTCATGAGCTTGTGTCCAAGAGAGAAACCCAATCCGTTGTTTTGTATGGCAAAATTATCATTAAGCTCGGAAATCTTATCAACTAAAACATCGGTAGGGACCCTCTTTCTTAAATTTTTGTTATAAGCAATATGATCTAAAGAACGTAAACGCATTATGTCCTCTTGGTTAAAGAGAATTTCCTCTATGGGAGGACGACCACCATCTACTTTATAATGCGCGAAAATTTCACTAGCTTCTTTCATAATAAATCTAAACTCATGGGCTAGAAATATAGTGGTGGCGCGCTTAACAGAAGAATGCTCAATATTAGAAAATTCTAGAAAAATCCTTTGTATGGATGGATGCATATGAACAAATTGTCTTTCAAGTTCAACTATGAGCAAAGATATAGCATCCGCAGGACTACTAGTTTTATGGAGAATAGATCCACCCAAATTGGGGAGCGCACCGGCACAAGTAAAGAAATCTTGAATAACCCCTTTTCCAATAATATTGCCGCTACCTATGCGAAGCTTTTTAGTGTGCAGAATAGAAGATTCTTCATGAGGATTAGCATTAGCAAAAGCATCAAAGTTTCCCCCATCGTTACTACTATCCTTTTCAGCGATAACCTCCCCAGTTTCAGACATGGTAGCAGCAATCAGATCTAGCAAACGAGCAAACCGAAAGTGAACGAAGAAGACGAACGGAAGAGGGGCGAAGAAAAGGAAAATCTTTTTGAAAATCATTTTAGAAGTGGGGGAGAGGAAAATGAGAGGTGAATGTCGACAATGTAATGCAAGAGATGAGAGTTTATGATGGGTACTTGGTATGGCTTGCTTTGGCGTAGATCTCCCCGGCAACGGCGCCAGAAATTCTTCCTGCTACTTCTTGAGCTTGCGTTGGTTTTTCCCTTGAAGAGGAAAGGGTGATGCAGCAAAGTAGAGATAAGTATTTCCCTCAGTTTGAGAACCAAGGTATCAATCCAGTAGGAGAGAACGCACAAGTCACTGAATACCTGCACAAACAATCAAACAACTTGCACCCAACGTGATAAAGGGGTTGTCAATCCCTTCATGGTTACTAGCAAAAGTGAGACCTGATAGAGATAGATAAATGATAAAGTAAATATTTTTGGTATTTTTGGTTTATAGATCAGAAAGTAAAAGATTGCAAAATAGTAGATCGGAAACTTATATGATGGAAAACAGAAACGTATATGTGGAAAATAGACCCGGGGGCCATAGGTTTCACTAGAGGCTTCTCTCAAGATAGAAAATAATACGATGGGTGAACAAATTACTGCCGAGCAATTGATAGAAAAGCGCAAAGTTGTGATGATATCTAAGGCAATGATCATGAATATAGGCATCACGTCCGTGTCAAGTAGACCGAAATGATTCTGCATCTACTACTATTACTCCACACATCGACCGCTATCCAGCATGCATCTAGAGTATTTTCATAAAAAACGGAGTAACACTTTAAGTAAGATGACATGATGTAGAGGAATTAACTCAAGCAATATGATGAAAACCCATCTTTTTTATCCTCGATGGCAATAATACAATATGTGCCTTGCTGCCCCTACTGTCACTGGGAAAGGACACCGCAAGATTGAACACAAAGCTAAGCACTTCTCCCATTGCAAGAAAAACAAATCTAGTTGGCCAAACCAAACCGATAGTTCAAAGAGAATTACAAAGATATCAAATCATGCATAAAAGAATTCAGAGAAGATTCAAATAATATTCATAGATAAGCTGATCATAAATCCACAATTCATCGAATCTCCGCAAACACACCGCAAAAAAGTATTACATCGAATAGATCTCCAAGAACATCGAGGAGAACATGGTATTGAGAATCAAAGAGAGAGAAGAAGCCATCTAGCTACTAGCTATGGACCCATAGGTCTGTGGTAAACTACTCACGCTTCATCAGAAGGGGCATTAGAGTTGATGTAGAAGCCCTCCGTGATCAAATCCCCCTCCGGCAGGGTGCCAGAAAAGGTCCCTAGATGGGATCTCACGGGTACAGAAGGTTGCGTTGGTGGAAAAGGGTTTTCCTGGATGCCTCTGGTGGTTTGGGGATAGATGGGAATATATAGGCAAAAGAATTAGGTCAGGAGGTGCACGAGGGACCCACAAGGCTGCCTCCGGTCTTGTGGCCGCCTCGTGGCTCCTCCCACTTCATCTCCAAGTCTCCTGTGTGTCTTCTGGTTCAAGAAAAATCATCGTGAAAGTATTATTCTGTTTGGACTCCGTTTGGTATTCCTTTTCTGCGAAACTCAAAAACAGGGAAAAAACAGGAACTGGCACTGGGCTCTAGGTTAATAGGTTAGTCCCAAAAATAATATAAAATAGCATATTAATGCATATAAAACATGCAAAACAGATAATATAATAGCATGGAACAGTAAAAAATTATAGATATGTTGGAGACGTATCAGCCTGCAGCCATCGCCGCCGCTACCCGAAGCTAGGCCGGCCGTCACGCCCGCAACCATCCCCGCCCGAGGCAGAGCCAGCCGTCGCGCTACCGCCGATCAAGGCAAGGATGCCTGATACGTCTCCAACGTATGTATAATTTTTTATTGTTCCATGCTATTATATTATCTGTTTTGGATGTTTTATATGCATTAATATGCTATTTTATATTATTTTTGGGACTAACCTATTAACCTAGAGCCCAGTGCGAGTTTCTGTTTTTTCCTTGTTTTAGAGTTTCGCAGAAAAGGAATACCAAAAGGAGTCCAAACGGAATGAAACTTTCGCGATGATTTTTCTTGGACCAGAAGACATCCAGAGGACTTGAGGACACATCAGGGAAGCCATGAGGCACCCACAAGGTCGGAGGGCGCGCCCCCCATCCTTGTGGGCCCCTCGTGACTCCACCAACCTATTTCTTCCGCCTATATATTCTCAAATATTCCAAAAACCTATGAGAGAGTCACGAAAACACTTTTCCACCGCCACAACCTTCTATACAGGTGAGATCCCATCTAGGGGCCTTTTTCGGTGTCCTGCCGGAGGGGGATTCGATCATGGAGGGCTTCTACATCAACACCATTGCCTCTCCGATGAAGCGTGAGTAGTTTATCTCAGACCTACGGGTCCATAGCTAGTAGCTAGATGGCTTCTTCTCTCTCTTTGATTCTCAATACCATGTTATCCTCGATGTTCTTGGAGATCTATCCGATGTAATACTCTTTTGCGGTGTGTTTGCCGAGATCCGATGAATTGTGGATTTATGATCAGCTTATCTGTGAATATTATTTGAATCTTCTCTGAATTCTTATATGCATGATTTGATATCTTTGCAAGTCTCTTTGAACTATCGATTTGGTTTGGCCAACTAGATTGGTTTTTCTTGCAATGGGAGAAGTGCTTAGCTTTGGGTTCAATCTTGCGGTGCTCGATCCTAGTGACAGAAGGGGAACCAACACGTATTGTATTGTTGCCATCGAGGATAACAAGATGGGGTTTTCATCATATTGCTTGAGTTTATCCCGCTACATCATGTCATCTTACTTAATGCGTTACTCTGTTCTTATGAACTTAATACTCTAGATGTAGATAGGAGTCGGTCGATGTGTGGAGTAATAGTAGTAGATGCATAATCATTTCGGTCTACTTGACACGGACGTGATGCCTATATTCATGATCATTGCCTTAGATATCGTCATAATTATGCGCTTTTCTACCAATTGCTCGGCAGTAATTTGTTCACCCACCATAATATTTTCTATCTTGAGAGAAGCCTCTAGTGAAACCTATGGCCCCCGGGTCTATTTTCCATCATATAAGTTTCCGATCTACAATTTTAGTTTTCGTTTTACTTCCTTTGCAATCTTTTTACTTTCCGTTCCATAAACCAAAAATACCAAAAATATTACTTTACCGTTTATCCATCTCTATCAGATCTCACTTTGCAAATAACCATGAAGGGATTGACAACCCCTTTATCGTGTTGGGTGCAAGTTGATGTTTGTTTGTGCAGGTATTCGGTGACTTGTGCGTTGTCTCCTACTGGATTGATACCTTGGTTCTCAAAACCGAGGGAAATACTTACTCTACTCTGCTGCATCACCCTTTCCTCTTCAAGGGGAAAACCAATGCAAGCTCAAGAAGTAGCAGGAAGAATTTCTGGCATCGTTGACGGGGAGATCTACGCCAAGCCAAGACATACCAAGTACCCATCATAAACTCTCATCTCTCGCATTACATTATTTGCCATTCGCCTCTCGTTTTCCTCTCCCCCACTTCTAAAATGATTTTCGAAAAGATTTGCCTTTTCTTCGCCCCTCTTCCGTTCATCTCTACCTTCATGGCTGACTCTAGAAGGGCTAAGGGTTTTCTCCCAGGTTTTAGTACTTTGGATGACCCCTCTGTCCTTTCTAACTCATAAACAATGATGCTATGGAAAGACTTACCGGGGTGGTTAAGGAAGATTCCAATTTTGATGAAGATGATCCCGGATTTTTTTCGCTATTTTCTTGATGAATCTTTGAAAGATGCTTGGGATAGGCTGTTAAGGATTTGAGCTAGCTATGTGCCCCAATATCAGATTGAGATTTATTTAAAAAGCTTTTATATAGGCCTACCTCCTTCTTTTAAGCAAGTTTTGGATTCTATATTTGAAAATGCTTTTATTTTAGGGGATACCATTGACACTTATGAGAAGATGAATACAATATTTGGGCACCCCAAGGAAAAGGGTGTTGAATCAGCCGCTATTATGTGTTTCTATCAAAATGAAATAATAAAAGAGATGAAGGCTAGTTTAGATGCAAATTTTCGTAATGTGCTAAATCTTTCTTCTACTATAAATGGCCATGTGCTTTCACAAAATAGAAAGATAAATGCCATGGATAAGAAATTTTCCCTTTGCTTCACAAAAGGGGGAGACGAGAATATCTAGATCTATTTCGTGTTTTATGCCTAGCTAAGGGCGTTAAACAATAGCGCTTGTTGGGAGGCAACCCAATTTTATTTTTTGTTTTTGCTTTTTAGTTTCTGGTTTGCATTAAATAATTCATCTAGCCTCTGGTTAGATGTATTTTTGTGTTTTAATTAGTGTTTATGCCAAGTAAGACCTTTGGGATAGCTTACAATGATAGTTGATTTGATCTCTTGCTGAAAAACAGAAACTTTTGCGCTCAGGAAAATAATTCTCTTTTTTAATATAAGAGTGCTTTTGTGTTGATTCTTTTTTCAGAGGATTAATAGATAAATTGCTTAGGGCTTCCTAAGTTTTCAGAATTTTTAGAGTTACATAAGTATTCGAAATATCCTGATTGCTACAGACTGTTCTGTTTTTGACAGATTCTGTTTTCTATGTGTTGTTTGCTTATTTTGATGAATCTATGGCTAGTATCGGGGGGTATGAACCATGGAAAGGTTGGAATACAATATATATTACACAAATACAAATAAAGAATGAGTTCACAACAGTACCAAAAGTGGTGATTTATTTTCTTATACTAACGGAGCTTACGAGATTTTCTATTGAGTTTTGTGTTGTGAAGTTTTCAAGTTTTGGGTAAGGATTTGATGGACTATGGAATAAGGAGTGGAAAGAGCCTAAGCTTGGGGATTCCCAAGGCACCTCAAGGTAATATTCAAGGATACCAAGAGCCTAAGCTTGGGGATGCCCCGGAAGGCATCCCATCTTTCGACTTCGTCTATCGGTAACTTTACTTGAGGCTATATTTTTATTCACCACATGATATGTGTTTTGCTTGGAGTGTCTCGTATAATTTGAGTCTTTGCTTTTTAGTTTGCCAAAATCATCCTTGCTGTACACACCTTTTGAGAGAGACACGCTTGATTCGTGATTTATAAGAATACTCTTTGTGGTTCACTTATATCTTTTGAGCTAGGCAATATTGCGCTAGTGCTTCACTTATATCTTTTAGAGCACATTGTTGGTTTTATTTTATATAAATTGATGAACTCTCGTGATTCACTTATATTATTTTGAATGTTTCTAAACAACATGGTAATTTGCTTTGGTTATAAATTTAGTCCTAATATGATAGGCATCCGAGAGGGATATAATAAAATCTTTCATATAAAGTGCATTGAATACTATGAGAAGTTTGATTCCTTATGATTGTTTTGAGGTATAAAGATGGTGATATTAGAGTCATGCTAGTGAGTAGTTATGAATTTGAGAAATACTTGTGTTAAAGTTTGTGATTCCCGAAGCATGCACGTATGGTGAACCGTTATGTGATGAAGTTAGAGCATGATTTATTTATTGATTGTCTTCCTTATCAGTGGCGGAGCCAGGAATATTTGGTTAGGGGGGCCAAATGAGGCTAACACAGGCTGGGGAGGGCCAAACACTGAAAAATGAGCTTTTTACAGCAAATGATCACTAAACATATACTATACATAAGCAAATTAGTATTAAATCACTGATGTTAGGGGGGCCAGGGCCCCTGCTGGTCCCCCTGTCTCCGCCACTGTTCCTTATGAGTGGCGGTTGGGGACGAGCGATGGTCTTTTCCTACCAATCTATCCCCCTAGGAGCATGCGCGTAGTACTTCATTTTGATAACTAATAGATTTTTGCAATAAGTATATGAGTTCTTTATGACTAATGTTGAGTCCATGGATTATACGCACTCTCACCCTTCCACCATTGCTAGCCTCTCTTGTGCCGCGCAGCTTTCGTCGGTACCATACACCCACCATATACCTTCCTCAAAATAGCCACCATACCTACCTATTATGGCATTTCCATAGCCATTCCGAGATATATTGCCATGAAACTTTCCACCGTTCCGTTTATTATGACACGCTCCATCATTGTCATATTGCTATGCATGATCATGTAGTTGACATCGTATTTGTGGCAAAGCCACCGTTCATAATTCTTTCATACATGTCACTCTTGATTCATTGCACATCCCAGTACACCACTGGAGGCATCCATGTAGAGTCATATTTTGTTCTAAGTATCGAGTTGTAATTCTTGAGTTGTAAGTAAATAAAAGTGTGATGATCTTCATTATTAGAGCATTGTCCCATGTGAGGAAAGGATGATGGAGACTATGATTCCGTCACAAGTCGGGATGAGACTCTGGACGAAAAAAAGAGGTCAAAAAAAATGAGAGAAGGCCCAAATAAAAAAATGAGAGAAAAGAGAGAAGGGGCAATGCTACTATCCTTTTACCACACTTGTGCTTCAAAGTAGCACCATGATCTTCAAGATAGAAAGTCTCCTATATTGTCACTTACATATACTAGTGGGATTTTTTTTATAGAACTTGGCTTGTATATTCCAATGATGGGCTTCCTCAAATTGCCCTAGGTCTTCATGAACAAGCAAGTTGGATGCACAGCCAGTTTGTTTCTTTTTGAGCTTTCATAAACTTATAGCTCTAGTGCATCCGTTGCATGGCAATCCCTACTCACTCACATTGATATCTATTGATGGGCATCTCCATAGCCCGTTGATATGCCTAGTTGATGTGAGACTATCTCCTTCTTTTTGTCTTCTCCACAATGATAACTCACAAGTATAGGGGATCGTAACAGTTTTCGAGGGTAGAGTATTCAACCCAAATTTATTGATTCGACACAAGGGGAGCCAAAGAATATTCTCAAGTATTAGCAGTTGAGTTGTCAATTCAACCACACCTGAAGGACTTAATATCTGCAGCAAAGTATTTAGTAGCAAAGTAGTATGGAAGTAACGGTAACAGTGGCAAAAGTAATAGTAGCAGTTTTTGTAGCAACCGTAGCAATGGTAACGGAAAAGTAACAAAGCAAAGATCAATATGTGAAAAGCTCGTAGGCAATGGATCAATGATGGATAATTATGTCGGATGCGATTCCTCATGCAACAGTTATAACATAGGGTGACACAGAACTAGCTCCTGTTTATCAATGTAATGTAGGCATGTATTCCGAATATAGTCATACGTGCTTATGGAAAAGAACTTGCATGACATCTTTTGTCCTACCCTCCCGTGGCAGCGGGGTCCTATTGGAAACTAAGGCATATTAAGGCCTCCTTTTAATAGAGTACTGGACCAAAGCATTAACACTTAGTGAATACATGAACTCCTCAAACTACGGTCATCACCGGGAGTGGTCCCGATTATTGTCACTTCGGGGTTGCCGGATCATAACACATAGTAGGTGACTATTGACTTGCAAGATAGGATCAAGAACTCACATATATTCATGAAAACATAAAAGGTTCAGATCTGAAATCACGGCACTCGGGCCCTAGTGACAAGCATTAGGCATAGCAAAGTCATAGCAACATCAATCTTAGAACATAATGGATACTAGGGACCAAACCCTAACAAAACTAACTTGATTACATGGTAAATCTCATCCAACCCATCACCGTCCAGCAAGCCTACGATGGGATTACTCACGCACGGCGGTGAGCATCATCAAATTGGTGATGGAGGATGGTTGATGATGACGATGGCGACGGATTCCCCTCTCCGGAGCCCCGAACGGACTCGAGATCAGCCCTCCCAGGGAAGATTAGGGCTTTGCGGCGGCTCCGTATCGTAAAACGTGATGAATCCTTCTCTCTAATTTTTTTCTCCCCGAACGTGAATATATGGAGTTGGGGTTGAGGTCGGTGGAGTCCCAGGGGGCCCACGAGGCAGGGGGCGCGCCCCAGGGGGGGCACCCTGCACCCTCGTGGACAGGGTGTGGGCCCCCTGATGCTGATTCTTTCGCCAATATTTTTTATTAATTCCAAAACATGTGTCCGTGGATTTTCAGGTCATTCCGAGAACTTTTATTTCTGCACAAAAATAACACCATGGCAGTTCTGCTGAAAACAGCGTCAGTCCGGGTTAGTTCCATTCAAACCCCCCCCCCCCCCCCCCCCCCCCCCCCCCCCCCCCCCCCCTCCCCCAAGCTTAAACCTTTGCTTGTCCTCAAGCAATTCAGTTGACAAACTGAAAGTGATACAGAAAAACTTTTACAAACTCTATTTGATCTTGTTGTTGCAAATATGTAAAGCCAACATTAAAGTTTTCAGCAAAGATTATGAACTAACTATATTCACAATAACATTTAGGTCTCATGTTTACTCATATCAATGGCATAATCAACTAGCGAGCAATAATAATAAATCTCGGATGACAACACTTTCTCAAAACAATCATAACATGATATAACACGATGGTATCTCGCTAGCCCTTTCTGAGACCGCAAAACATAAATGCAGAGCACCCTTGAAGATCAAGGACTGACTAGACATTGTAATTCATGGTAAAAGAGATCCAGTCACAGTCATACTCAATGTAAATTAATAGCAATGCATGCGAATAACAGCGGTGCTCTCCAACTGGTGCTTTTTAATAAGAGGATGATGACTCAACATAAAAGTAAATAGATAGGCCCTTCGCAGAGGGAAGCAGGGATTTGCAGAGGTGCCAGAGCTCGAGTTTTGAAACGGAGATAAATAATATTTTGAGTGGCATACTTTCATTGTCAACATAACAACCAAGAGATCTCGATATCTTCCATGCTACGCACATTATAGGCGGTTCCCAAACAGAATGGTAAAGTTTATACTCCCCCACCACCAACAAACATCAATCCATGGCTTGTCCGAAACAACGGGTGCCTCCAACTAACAACAATCCTGGGGGAGTTTTGTTTGCAATTATTTTGATTTGAGCATGGGACTGGGCATCCCGGTTACCGGCCATTTTCTCGTGAGTGATGAGTAGAGTCCACTCATCGTGAGAATAACTCACCTAGCATGGAAGATATAGACAACCCTAGTTGATACATGAGCTATTCGAGCATACAAAACAGAATTTCATTTGAAGGTTTAGAGTTTGGCACATACAAATTTCCCCCCCCCCCCCCCCCCCCCCCCCCCCCCCCCCCCCCCCCCCCCCCCCCCCCCCCCCCCCCCCCCCCCCCCCCCCCCCCCCCCCCCCCCCCCCCCCCCCCCCCCCCCCCCCCCCCCCCCCCCCCCCCCCCCCCCCCCCCCCCCCCCCCCCCCCCCCCCCCCCCCCCCCCCCCCCCCCCCCCCCCCCCCCCCCCCCCCCCCCCCCCCCCCCCCCCCCCCCCCCCCCCCCCCCCCCCCCCCCCCCCCCCCCCCCCCCCCCCCCCCCCCCCCCCCCCCCCCCCCCCCCCCCCCCCCCCCCCCCCCCCCCCCCCCCCCCCCCCCCCCCCCCCCCCCCCCCCCCCCCCCCCCCCCCCCCCCCCCCCCCCCCCCCCCCCCCCCCCCCCCCCCCCCCCCCCCCCCCCCCCCCCCCCCCCCCCCCCCCCCCCCCCCCCCCCCCCCCCCCCCCCCCCCCCCCCCCCCCCCCCCCCCCCCCCCCCCCCCCCCCCCCCCCCCCCCCCCCCCCCCCCCCCCCCCCCCCCCCCCCCCCCCCCCCCCCCCCCCCCCCCCCCCCCCCCCCCCCCCCCCCCCCCCCCCCCCCCCCCCCCCCCCCCCCCCCCCCCCCCCCCCCCCCCCCCCCCCCCCCCCCCCCCCCCCCCCCCCCCCCCCCCCCCCCCCCCCCCCCCCCCCCCCCCCCCCCCCCCCCCCCCCCCCCCCCCCCCCCCCCCCCCCCCCCCCCCCCCCCCCCCCCCCCCCCCCCCCCCCCCCCCCCCCCCCCCCCCCCCCCCCCCCCCCCCCCCCCCCCCCCCCCCCCCCCCCCCCCCCCCCCCCCCCCCCCCCCCCCCCCCCCCCCCCCCCCCCCCCCCCCCCCCCCCCCCCCCCCCCCCCCCCCCCCCCCCCCCCCCCCCCCCCCCCCCCCCCCCCCCCCCCCCCCCCCCCCCCCCCCCCCCCCCCCCCCCCCCCCCCCCCCCCCCCCCCCCCCCCCCCCCCCCCCCCCCCCCCCCCCCCCCCCCCCCCCCCCCCCCCCCCCCCCCCCCCCCCCCCCCCCCCCCCCCCCCCCCCCCCCCCCCCCCCCCCCCCCCCCCCCCCCCCCCCCCCCCCCCCCCCCCCCCCCCCCCCCCCCCCCCCCCCTGAAAGTTGTATCACGAAACAAAGCATGGCGCAAAATGACAAGATCAGGAGCACTAAGATTTCCACTGTTCCCGCGACCAATTAAGCATCTACTAGCAAATATCGCAAAGTAACGTAGAACAGGAAAATGTATACTAGTAATTCTTGCATCGGAAACTTTCCTCATTTCTCCTACAGCAATTCTATCAATAAATCCATCCACATCACTACGGTGTGGTTCCTCGATGCTGCCCACAAAGGGTATCTTGCAGACCCGACAAAAATCATGGAGTGACATCTCCTTAACCTCATCATATAAGTGAAACTCCACTGAAGGTGGTGATTTCTTAGCATGGAAATAAAAATTTTGCACAAAAATATTAGTGAGTAGGAGATACTGTTCGCGCTGGTCGTGGAGGAAGTCGGCGAGGCCTGCATTCTCAGCCAAGTAATAAAAGTCATCATAAATTCCGGCGGCTCTCAAGAACGCATCACAAGGACATTCGCACGGCCGAACCTCCGCAGTGCGAGGAAGATTGTATTTGGGCTTTTTATTCTCCTCATTCTGCTTATCCTTCGAGCTTCGGCTCGAAGAGCCTCTCAGCAATCTCTTCAACATTTTCTCCCTCTGAAAATTTCTGAAATTTTTAGTGACTCAAAATAAAAGTGAACCAAACTCAACAAGATTGATAGCAACTACTCCCACAAGTGCCTAGAGACTATATCATGCATTAAAACTACTTTGGACCATATAAATTTGACATGCAAGCTCAAGAACAGGGTCACCTTAGCAGCAAAAATTTGCAATAAATAAAGCACTAGAACAAAAACTAATTGGACCATTGGAGGAGTCACATACCGAAGAACAGTCTCCCCAAACAATTTTGTGAATGGAGCTTTGAGAAAAGAAATCAAAAGTGGCAGCAAGATGAGCTAGAACACGGGTTTGAGCTACGGGAGGATTTTTTCTGGAGGAAGACGAAGTGAGTGGGTGCTGGAATAAGTGGAGGGGGTCCACATGGGGCCCACGAGGCAGGGGGCGCGCCCCAGGGGGTGGGCGCGCCCTGTGCCCTCGTGGCCAAATGGTGGGCCCCCCTGGTGTGTTCTCAGTGCCAGTATTTCTTAAATATTCTAACAAAAATCATATTTCATTTTCAGGACATTTGGAGAACTTTAATTTTCGGGGTATTTTTATTGCAAGGATAATTCAGAAAACAGACAGACAATACTATTTTTGCTTTATTTAATCTAAATAATAGAAAGTAAAAGGAGGGTACAGAGAGTTGTGCTTCCTAACTTCATCCATCTCGTGCTCATCAAAAGGAATCCACTAACAAGGTTGATCAAGTCTTGTTAACAAACTCTTTCCGAATCGCATGAAACCGGAGAATTTTCGAATAACACTAGGTTACCTCAACGGGGATATGCATGTCCCCAACAATAAGAATATCATATTTCTTCTTGACAGTAGGAAGAGGGAATTCAAAACCTCCAATTGTAATCGTTGAAAATTTTCTAATAGAATTGATACTGTGGGCTTGAGGTTGTTTCCTCGAAAAGTGTACCGTATGCTCATTACCATTAACATGAAAAGTGACATTGCCCTTGTTGCAATCAATAACAGCCCCTGCAGTATTAAAAAAGGGTCTACCAAGGATAATAGACATACTGTCGTCCTCGGGAATATCAAGAAAAACAAAGTCCGTTAAAATAGTAACGTTTGCAACCACAACAAGCACATCCTCACAAATACCGACGGGTATAGCAGTTGATTTATCGGCCATTTGCAAAGATATTTTAGTAGGTGTCAACTTATTCAAATCAAGTCTACGATATAAAGAGAGAGGCATAACACTAACACCGGCTCCAAGATCACATAAAGCAGTTTTAACATAGTTTCTTTTAATGGAGCATGGTATAGTTGGTACTCCTGGATCTCCTAGTTTCTTTGGTATTCCACCTTTAAAAGTATAATTGGCAAGCATGGTGGAAATTTCAGCTTCCAGTATCTTTCTTTTATTTGTAACAATATCTTTCATATACTTAGCATAAGGATTCATTTTAAGCATATCAGTCAAACGCATACGCAAAAAGATAGGTCTAATCATTTCAGCAAAGCGCTCAAAATCCTCATCATCCTTTTTCTTGGATGGTTTAGGAGGAAAAGGCATGGGTTTATGAACCCATGGTTCTCTTTCTTTACCGTGCTTCCTAGCAACGAAGTTTCTCTTATCATAACGTTGATTCTTTGATTGTGGGTTATCAAGATCAACAGCAGGTTCAATCTCTATATCATTGTTATTGCTAGGTTGTGCATGAATATGAACATCATCATTAACATTATCACTAGGTTCATGTTCATTACCAGATTGTGTTTCAGCATCAGAAATAGAAATATCATTGGGATTCTCACGTTTGTCAACAACAGGTTCACTAGGGGCATGCAAAGTCCTATCATTTTTTCTTTTTATTCTTCTTAGAAGGACTAGGTGTTTCAACATTAGTTCTCTGAGAATATTGCTCAACTCTCTTCGGGTGGCCCTCAGGATACAAAGGTTCCTGAGTCATTCTACCCCCTCTAGTCATAATTCTAACAGCATTATCATTTTTCTTATTATTTAATTCATTGAGTGAATCATCTTGTGCTTTAAGCACTTGTTCTACCTGAGTGGTAACCATAGAAGCATGTTTACTAATAAGTTTAAGGTCACCTTTAACTCTAGACATATAATCACTCAAGTGTTCAACCATATAAGCATTATGTTTCAATTGTCTACCAACATAAGCATTAAAGTTTTCTTGTTTAACGATAAAATTATCAAACTCATCCAAGCATTGGCTAGCAGACTTATTACGAGGAATATCACCTTCATAAAATCTATAGAGAGAGTTTACCTTTACTACCTGTGTCGGGTTATTAAGACCATGTATTTCTTCAATAGGTGGTAAATTCTTAACATCTTCAGCTTTAATACCCTTTTCTTTCATAGATTTCTTTGCCTCTTGCATATCTTCAGGACTGAGAAATAGAATACCCCTTTTCTTCGGAGTTGGCTTAGGAGTTGGTTCAGGAAGTGTCCAATCATTATCATTACTCAATATATTATTCAATAGCAATTCTGCTTGCTCAACAGTTCTTTCCCTGAAAACACAACCAGCACAACTATCCAGGTGGTCTCTAGAAGCATCGGTTAGTCCATTATAAAAGATATCAAGTATTTCATTTTTCTTGAGAGGATGATCAGGCAAAGCATTAAGTAATCGGAGAAGCCTCCCCCAAGCTTGTGGGAGACTCTCTTCTTCAATTTGCACAAAATTATATATTTCCCTTAAGGCAGCTTGTTTCTTGTGAGCGGGGAAATATTTAGCAGAGAAGTAATAAATTATATCCTGGGGACTACGCACACAACCAGGAGCAAGAGAATTAAACCAGGTTTTAGCATCACCCTTTAATGAGAACGGAAATAACTTAAGGATATAGTAGTAATGAATTTTTTCCTCATGAGTGAATAGGGTGGCTATATCATTCAATTTAGTAAGATGTGCCACAACAGTTTCAGATTAATAGCCATAAAAAGGATCAGATTCAACCAAAGTAATTAACTCAGGATTGATAGAGAAATCATAATCCTTATCAGAAATACAGATAGGTGAAGTAGCAAAAGCAGGGTCATATTTCATTCTAGCATTCAAAGACTTTTCTTTCAGCTTAGCTAACAGTTTCTTAAGATCATATCTATCTTTGCAAGCAAAAAGGTCTCTAGCAGTTTCTTCATCCATTACATAACCCTTAGGCACATCAGGCAATTCATATCTAGGGGGAGAATCTTCATCATCACTTTCATCAATATTATCTGTTTCAATAATTTCATTCTCTCTAACCCTAGCAAGTTGTTCATCAAGAAATTCACCTAATGGCACAGTATTATCAAGCATAGAAGTAGTTTCATCATAAGCATCATGCATAGCAGAAGTGGCATCATCAATAACATGCGACATATCAGAATCAATAACAGGTGTAGGTGTCACAAATTTACTCATAAGAGAAGGTGAATCAAGTGCAGAGCTAGATGGCAGTTCCTTACCTCCCCTCGTAGTTGAGGGAAAAATCTTGGTTCTTTCATCTTTCTAGTTCCTCATAGTGATCAACAGATATAAATCCCAAGTGACTCAAAGAATAGAGCTATGCTCCCCAGCAATGGCGCCAAAAAATAGTCTTGATAACCCACAAGTATAGGGGATCGCAACAGTTTTCGAGGGTAGAGTATTCAACCCAAATTTATTAATTCAACACAAGGGGAGCCAAAGAATATTCTCAAGTATTAGCAGTTGAGTTGTCAATTCAACCACACCTGAAAGACTTAATATCTGCAGCAAAGTATTCAGTAGCAAAGTAGTATGGAGGTAACGGTAACAGTGGCAAAAGTAACAGTAGCAGTTTTTATAGCAATCGTAGCAATGGCAACGGAAAAGTAACTAAGCAAAGATCAATATGTGAAAAGCTCGTAGGCAATGGATCAATGATGGATAATTATGTCGGATGCGATTCCTCATGCAACAGTTATAACATAGGGTGACACAGAACTAGCTCCAGTTCATCAATGTAATGTAGGCATGTATTTCGAATATAATCTTACGTGCTTATGGAAAAGAACTTGCATGGCATCTTTTGTCCTACCCTCCCGTGGCAGTGGGGTCCTATTGGAAACTAAGGGATATTAAGGCCTCCTTTTAATAGAGTACCGGACCAAAGCATTAACACTTAGTGAATACATGAACTCCTCAAACTACGATTATCACCGGGAGTGGTCCCGATTATTGTCACTTTGGGGTTGCCGGATCATAACACATAGTAGGTGACTATTGACTTGCAAGATAGGATCAAGAACTCACATATATTCATGAAAACATAATAGGTTCAGATCTGAAATCATGGCACTCGGGCCCTAGTGACAAGCATTAAGCATAGCAAAGTCATAGCAACATCAATCTTAGAACATAATGGATACTAGGGATCAAACCCTAACAAAACTAACTCAATTACATGGTAAATCTCATCCAACCCATCACCGTCCAGCAAGCCTATGATGGGATTACTCACGCACGGCGGTGAGCATCATGAAATTGGTGATGGAGGATGGTTGAAGATGACGATGGCGACGGATTCCCCTCTCCGGAGCCCCAAATGGACTCCAGATCAGCCCTCCCGAGGAAGATTAGGGCTTGGCGGCGGCTCCGTATCGTAAAACGTGATGAATCCTTCTCTCTGATTTTTTTCTCCCAGAACATGAATATATGGAGTTGGGGTTGAGGTCGGTGGAGTCCCAGGGGGTCCACGAGGCAGGGGGCGCGCCCCAGGGGGAGGGGCGCCCTACACCCTCGTGGACAGGGTGTGGGCCCCCTGATGCTGATTCTTTCGCCAATATTTTTTATTAATTCCAAAACGCGTCTCTGTGGATTTTCAGGTCATTCCGAGAACTCTTATTTCTGCACAAAAATAACACCATGGTAGTTCTGTTGAAAACAGCGTCAGTCCGGGTTAGTTCCATTCAAATCATGCAAGTTAGAGTCCAAAACAAGGGAAAAAGTGTTTGGAAAAGTAGATACGTTGGAGACGTATCACACAACCACCGCCTATTCCACCTATAGTGCTATGTCCATGGCTCACGCTCATGTATTGTGTGAAAGTTGAAAAAGTTTGAGAACATCAAAAGTATGAAACAATCGCTTGGCTTGTCATCGGGGTTGTGCATGATTTGAATATTTTGTGTGATGAAGATGGAGCATAGCCAGACTATATGATTTTGTAGGGATAAGCTTTCTTTGGCCATGTTATTTTGAGAAGACATAATTGCCTTGTTAGTATGCTTGAAGTATTATTGTTTTTATGTCAATATTAAAATTTTGTTTTGAATCATACGGATCTAAACATTCATGCCACAATAAAGAAAATTACATGGATAAATATGTTAGGTAGCATTCCACATAAAAAATTCTGTTTTTATCATTTACCTCCTCGAGGACGAGCAGGAATTAAGCTTGGGCATGCTAGATACGTCTCCAACGTATCTATAATTTTTGATTGTTCCATGCTATTATATTATTTGTTGGATGTTTTATATGCATTAATATGCTGTTTTATATTATTTTTGGGACTAACCTATTAAGCTAGAGCCCAGTGCCAGTTTCTGTTTTTTCCTTGTTTTAGAGTTTCGCAGAAAAGGAATACCAAACAGAGTCCAAACGGAATTAAACTTTCGCGATGATTTTTCTTGGGCCAGAAGACATCTAGAGGACTTGGAGTAAACATCAGGGAAGCCACGAGGCACCCACAAGGTCGGAGGGCGCGCCCCCCACCCTTGTGGGCCCCTCATGACTCCACCAACCTATTTCTTCCACCTATATATTCTCAAATATTCCAAAAACCTACAAGAAGAGCCACGAAAACACTTTTCCACCGCCGCAACCTTCTGTACCCGTGAGATCCCATCTAGGGGCCTTTTCCGGCATCCTGTCGGAGGGGGATTCGATCATGGAGGGCTACTACATCAACACCATTGCCTCTCCGATGAAGTGTGAGTAGTTTACCTCAGACCTACGGGTCCATGGCTAGTATCTAGATGGCTTCTTCTCTCTCTTTGATTCTCAATACCATGTTCTCCTCGATGTTCTTGGAGATCTATCCGATGTAATACTCTTTTGCGGTGTGTTTGCCGAGATCCGATGAATTGTGGATTTATGATCAGCTTATCTATGAATATTATTTGAATCTTCTCTGAATTCTTATATGCATGATTTGATATCTTTGCAAGTCTCTTCCAACTATCGATTTGGTTTGGCCAACTAGATTGGTTTTTCTTGCAATGGGAGAAGTGCTTAGCTTTGGGTTCAATCTTGTGGTGCTCGATCCTAGTGATAGAAGAGGGGAACCGACACGTATTGTATTGTTGCCATCGAGGATAACAAGATGGGGTTTTCTTCATATTGCTTTAGTTTATCCTGCTACATCATGTCATCTTACTTAATGTGTTACTCTGTTCTTATGAACTTAATACTCTAGATGCAGGCAGGAGTCGGTCGATGTGTGGAGTAATAGTAGTAGATGCAGAATCATTTCGGTCTACTTGACACGGACGTGATGCCTATATTCATGATCATTGCCTTAGATATCGTCATAATTATGCGCTTTTCTATCAATTGCTCGGCAGTAATTTGTTCACCCACCGTAATATTTTCTATCTTGAGAGAAGCCTCTAGTGAAACCTATGCCCCCTGAGTCTATTTTCCATCATATAAGTTTTTGATCTACAATTTTAGTTTCCGTTTTACTTCCTTTGCAATCTTTTACTTTCCGTTCCATAAACCAAAAATACCAAAAATAATACTTTATCGTTTATCCATCTCTATCAGATCTCACTTTGCAAATAACCGTGAAGGGATTGACAACCCCTTTATCGCATTGGGTGCAAGTTGGTGTTTGTTTATGTAGGTATTCGGTGACTTGTGCGTTGTCTCCTACTGGATTGATACCTTGGTTCTCAAAACTGAGGGAAATACTTACTCTACTCTGCTGCATCACCCTTTCCTCTTCAAGGGAAAAACCAACGCAAGCTCAAGAAGTAGCAACGCCTGCTGCGCCACCAAGGCCAGATCGACCACGCCTCCTCACCTCGCGGGGCTCCGCACCATCCCCATGGCGCAGGAGAGAGGGTGGCCCCCACCACCGCCATCGGCCCCCGGGCTATAGACCGGCGGTGTCCTTCGGCAACGGCGGAGGGAGGGCGGGAAGGAAGGAGAGACCCTGGCGGCAAGGGTTTCGTCCCCGCCTGAGTTGCCCGAATGAGGGTGATGTGGGGGGTGGATGGTTGTTTTACTTCCTAAAACTGGGAGGGATTTTCACTTCCCGACCTCTAGACCAACTAGGGATGCATACAACCATTTTAGTATGAGTAGCAAGATAAACATGATCCTCAGAATTTTTTAAATGAGTATCAAGATATTGTTGAATATATGAGCAAATTACTATGAGATTTAATCTGAATAAACACAAAATAAATCATGACAACAATAACAAAGATTGAACTAATCATGCGGACTCGCATAGTAGATGAAAAAATTGAATCTAGGGCACATACTAGAAACATGAATTCTACCACGATCTTGAACAAGAAGGACAGAATCACATGCGGTGCAACGGGAGCAGAACCATTGACGTTGATGTTGTCGCCCATGTCGTTGAGGAAGAGGTTGCCGAGGTCGGGGAAGAAGTTGTCGTTGCCAGCAGTCGCGTGACCCAAAAACCTGATCTCCCCTTGATACTTCTCCAACATATCTATAATTTTTTATTGTTCCATGCTATTATATTATCCATCTTGGATGTTTTATATACATTGATATGCTATTTTATATCATTTTTTGGGACTCACCTATTAACCTAGTGCCCAGTGCCAGTTGTTGTTTTTTTTCCTTCTTTTGTCTTTTATAGAAAATCAATAGCAAACGGAATCCAAACATAATGGAACTTTTTGAGAATTTTTCTTGGACCAGTAGACAACCACAAAGCTTCGGGAGGAGGCCAGGAGAGTCACGAGTGGGCCACAAGCTCACAGGGTGTGCCCCAGGGGGGGCGCCCTACAAGCTTGTGGGCCCCTCGTAGCCCCCTAACCCTAATTCCAGCTCTATAAATACCCAAATATTCCCCGTACACCAGGGGGCACACAAAAAATACTTTTCCGCCGCCGCAAGCTTCTGTTCTCGTGAGATCCCATCTTGGGGCCTTTTCTGGCACTCTGCCGGAGGGCGATTCGATCATGGAGGGCCTCTACACCAACCTTGTTGCCCTTCCGATGATGCGTGAGTAGTTTACCACGGACCTAAGGGTCCATAGCTAGTAGCTAGATGGCTTCTTCTATCTCCTTGATCTTTGATACAATGTTCTCCTCGATGTTCTTGGATATCTATTCGATGTAATCTATTTTTGCGGTGTGTTGATACGTTTTGAACGTATCTATATTTTTTGATTGTACCATGCTATTATATTATCTATTTTGTATGTTTTATGTGCATTAATATGCTATTTTTTATTAGTTTTGGGACTAACCTATTAACCTAGTGCCCAGTGCCAGTTTCTGTTTTTTCCTTGTTTTTGACTTTTGCAGAAAAGGAATACCAAACGGAGTCCAAACAGAATAAAACTTTACGGTGATTTTTCTTGGACCAGAATAAACCCACGAGACTTGGAGAGGAGGCCAGAAGCCCTACGAGGAGGCCACAAGCTATAGGGGCGAGCCCCAGGGGGGCACCCCAAGGGCTTGTGGGCCCCTCAGAGACCTTCCAACCCTAATCTCCGTAATATAAATCTTCAAATATCCCCCCTATACCAGAGGGCACACCAAAAATACTTTTCCGCCGCCGCAAGCTTCTGTTCCCGTGAGATCCCATCTTGGGGCCTTTTCAGGCACTCCGCTGGAGGAATTATGACCCACAAGTATAGGGGGATTAATACGTCCATTTTGCATCATGTTTTCTTACTGTTATTTATAATGTTTTTATCCATAATAATGCTTTTGGAGTAATTCTGATGCCTTTTCTCTCATAATTTACAAGGTACGCACCAAGAGGGAGAATTCCGGCAGCTGGAAATCTGGACCTCGAAAAGCTACGTCAGGCCACCTATTCTGCACAACTCCAAATAAGCTGAAACTTCACGGAGATTTTTTATGGAATATTTAAGAAATACTAGAGCCAATAACCACCAGAGGGGGCCCACCAGGTGGGCACAACCCACCTGGGCGCTCCAGGCCCCCTAGGCGCGCCATGGTGGGTTGTGGCCTCCTCGGCCCACCTCCGGTGCCCATCTTCTGGTATATAAGTGATTTTGACCAAGAAAAAATAAGGAGGAGACTTTCGGGACGGAACGCCGCCGTCTCGAGGCGGAACTTGGGCAGGAGCACTTTTGCCCTCCGGCGGAGCTATTCTGCTGGGGGAACTTCCCTCCCGGAGGGGGAAATCATCGTCATCATCATCACCAACAACTCTCCCATCTTGGGGAGGGTAATCTCCATCAACATCTTCAACAGCACCATCTCATCTCAAACCCTAGTTCATCTCTTGTGTTCAGTCTTGTTACCGGAACTATAGATTGGTGCTTATGGGTGACTAGTAGTGTTGATTACATCTTGTAGTTGATTACTATATGGTTTATTTGGTGGAAGATTATATGTTCAGATCCATTATGTTGTTTAATACTCCTCTGATCATGAACATGTTTATCATTTGTGAGTAGTTACTTTTGTTCTTGAGGTCACGGGAGAAATCATGTTGCAAGTAATCATGTGAACTTGATATGTGTTCGATATTTTGATAGTATGTATGTTGTTATTCCCTTAGTGGTGTCATGTGAACGTCGACTACATGACACTTCACCATATTTGGGCTTAAGGGAATGCATTGTGGAGTAGCAATTAGATGGTGGGTTGCGAGAGTGACAGAAGCTTAAACCCCAGTTTATGCGCTATTTCGTAAGGGACTGATTGGATCCAAAAGTTTAATGCTATGGTTAGAATTTATTCTTAATACTTTTCTCGTTGTTGTGGATGCTTGCGGGAGGGTTAATCATAAGTAGGAGGTTTGTTCAAGTAAGAACAACACCTAACACTAGTCCACCCACATATCAAATTATCAAAGTAGCGAACACAAATCAAACCAACATGATGAAAGTGACTAGATGAAATTCCCGTGTACCCTCAAGAATGCTTTGCTTATCATAAGAGACCGTTTTGGCCTGTTCTTTGCCTCAAAAGGATTGGGCTACCTTGCTGCACTTTTGTTACTACTACCATTACTTGCTCGTTACAAATTATCTTGCTATCAAACTACTCCGCTACTTACAATTTCAGCACTTGCAGACATTACCTTACTGAAAACTACTTGTCATTTCCTTCTGCTCCTCGTTGGGTTAGACACTCTTACTTATCGAAAAGAGCTACAATTGATCCCCTATACTTGTGGGTCATCAAGGCTATTTTCTGGCGCCGTTGCCGGGGAGTGAAGCGCCTTTGGTAAGTGGATTTTGGTAAGGAAACGTTTATATAGTGTGCTGAAATTTATTGCCACTTGTTTCTATGGAAAACAATCCTTTGAGGTGTTTGTTCGGGGTATCTTCACCTCGTCCGGAACCATAATAGCTACCCCTCAACCTACTACACCTACTGAAAATGTTGAATATGAAATTCCTTCGGGTATGATAGAACAACTGCTAGCTAATCCTTATGCAGGAGATGGAACTGAATATCCTGATATGCACTTGATATATGTGGAACAAATTTGTGGATTGTTTAAGCTTGCAGGTTTACCCAGGGATGAAGTGATGAAAAATGTTTTCCCTTTATCTTTGAAGGAAAGAGCATTGACATGGTATAGGCTATGCGATGATATTGGATCATGGAATTGGAATCGTTTGAAATTGGAGTTCCACCAAAAATTTTATCCTATGCATCTATTTCACCGTGATCAGAATTATATATATAATTTTTGGCCTCGTGAAGGAGAAAGTATAGCTCTAGCTTGGGGGAGGCTTAAGTCAATGTTATATTCATGCCCCAATCAGGAGCTCTCAAGAGAAATTATTATCCAGAATTTTTATGCTCGGCTTTCTCCCAATGGTCAAACCATGTTGGATACTTCTTGTGCTGGTTCTTTTATGAAGAAGACTATTGAATTTCGGTGGGATCTTTTGGAAAGAATTAAATGCAACTCTGAAGATTGGGAACTCGAGGAAGGTAAAGAGTCAGGTATTAAACTTAAGTATGATTGTGTTAAATCTTTTATGGGTACCGATGCTTTTCAAAAGTTTAGCACTAAATATGGACTTGACTCTGAGATAGTAGCCTCCTTTTGTGAATCATTTGCTACTCATGTTGAACTCCCTAAGGAGAAGTGGTTCAAATATCACCCACCTATTAAAGAACAAATTAAAAACCAAGTACCAGTTAAAGAAGAAACTATACTTTATAATGTTGATCCAGTTGTTCCTTCTGCTTATATTGAGAAACCACCTTTCCCTGTTAGGATAAAGGAACATGCTAAAGTTTCAACTGTGGTTAACAAAAGCTATATTAGAAGACCTAAACCTGATGAACATATTAAAGTAGAACCTAGTATTGCTATGGTTAAAGATCTCTTGGAAGAACATATGGATGGGCATGTTATTTACTTCTCTGAAGAACCTGCTAGAATTGCTAAACCTGATAAAAGAGATAAAAATAGACCTGTTGTTGGCATGCCTGTTATTTCAGTTAAAATAGGAGATCACTATTATCATGGTTTATGTGACATGGGTGCTAGTGTGAGTGCTATTCCTTACACTTTATATGAAGAAATCATGAAAGACATAGCACCTGCTGAGATAGAAGAAATATATGTTACTATTAAACTTGCTAATAGAGACACCATATCACCAATTGGGATTATTAGAGATGTTGAAGTCTTGTGTGGGAAAATTAAATACCCTACTGATTTTCTTGTTCTTGGTTCCCCACAAGATGACTTTTGTCTCATTATCTTTGGTAGACCTTTCTTGAATACAGTTAATGCTAAGATAGATTGTAAGAAACAAACTGTTGGTGTTAGCTTTGGTGATGAGTCTCATGAGTTTAATTTTTCCAAGTTTAGTAGAAATCATCATGAAAAAGAATTGCCTAGTAAGGATGAATTAATTGGTCTTTCTTCTATTGCTGTTCCACCTACTGATCCTTTAGACAATATTTGCTAGACCATGAAAATGATTTACATATGCATGAAAGAAATGAAATAGATAAAATTTTCTTTGAACAACGTCCTCTGCTTAAATACAATTTGCCTATTGAAACTCTAGGAGGTCCTCCTCCACCTAAAGGTGATCCTGTGTTTGAATTAAAACAATTGCCAGACACTTTGAAATATGCTTATCTTGATGAAAAGAAAATATATCCTGTTATTATTAGTGCTAACCTTTCAGAACATGGAGAAGAAAGATTATTGAAAGTTCTAAGGAAGCACCGGCCTTCTATTGGATATACCCTTGATGATTTGAAGGGCATTAGTCCGACTCTATGTCAGCACAAGATTAATATGGAACCTGATGCTAACCAGTTGTTGATCACCAACGTCGGTTGAACCCGAAGATGAAAGAAGTGGTAAGAACAGAAATATTAAAACTTCTAGAAGCATGTATAATCTATCCTATAGCTGATAGTAGATGGGTAAGTCCTGTTCACTGTGTCCCTAAGAAAGGAGGTACAACTGTTGTTCCTAATGATAAGAATGAACTTATTCCACAAAGAATTGTTACAGGCTATAGAATGGTAATTGATTTCAGAAAATTGAACAAAGCAACTAGAAAAGATCATTACCCTTTGCCTTTTATTGATCAAATGCTTGAAAGATTATCTAAGAACACACACTTTTGCTTCCTAGATGGATACTCTGGCTTTTCACAAATACCTGTTTCTCAACCTGATCAAGAAAAGACCACTTTTACTTGTCCCTTTGGAACTTATGCTTATAGACGTATGCCTTTTGGTTTATGTAATGCACCTGATACCTTTCAAAGATGTATGACTGCTATATTCTCTGATTTTTGTAAAAAGATTGTTGAGGTTTTCATGGATGACTTTCCTGTTTATGGGAAGTCTTTTGATGATTGTTTAATCAATCTTGAGCGTGTTTTGCGGAGATGTGAACAAACAAATCTTGTCTTGAATTGGGAGAAGTGCCACTTTATGGTTAATGTAGGCATTGCCTTGGGTCATAAAATTTCTAAAAGAGGTATTGAAGTGGACCAAGCTAAGGTTGATGCAATTGAGAAAATGCCGTGTCCTAAAGACATAAAAGGTATTCGTAGTTTCCTAGGTCATGCTGGTTTCTATAGGAGATTTATCAAAGACTTTTCTTAAATTTCTAGGCCTCTTACTAGTCTTTTGCAAAAGGATATTCCTTTTGTTTTTGATGATGATTATTTAGAAGCCTTTGAAGCACTCAAGAAAGCCTTAATTTCTGCACCTATTGTTCAACCACCTGATTGGAACTTGCCTTTTGAAATTATGTGTGATGCTAGTGATTATGCTGTCGGTGTTGTTCTAGGACAAATAGTTGATAAGAAATTGAATGTTATTCATTATGCTAGTAAAACTCTAGACAGTGCTCAAAGAAATTATGCTACTACTGAAAAAGAATTCTTAGCAGTGGTGTTTGCTTGTGATAAATTTAGACCTTATATTGTTGATTCCAAAGTAACTGTTCACACAGACCATGCTGCTATTAAAATCTTATGGAAAAGAAAGATGCTAAACCTAGACTTATTCGTTGGGTTCTCTTGTTACAAGAATTTGATTTACATATCATTGATAGAAAAGGAGCTGAGAACCCAGTAGCTGATAACTTGTCTAGGCTTGAGAATGTGCTTGATGACCCACTACCTATTGATGATAGTTTTCCTGATGAGCAGTTAGCTACAATAAATGTTGCTAATAGTACTCCTTGGTATGCTGACTATGCTAATTACATTGTTGCTAAATATTTATCACCTAGCTTTACATACCAGCTGTTGGGGAAACGACACCTATGGAATCACTGGGATCCCTTCTACGGTTGGCGGGCGCGGGGTTGTGCAAAGAGCGGGTCTGGCGGTCAGCACAAGGATCGTTTACCCAGGTTTGGGCCGCGAAGACGCGTAATACCCTAGTCCTGCTTTGGTGTATGTATTTGAATGTTCTTGAGCTCTTGAGCTAGCTACGGTGTGTGTGTTGCCCAAAAGATCCGAATCCTCCTCCTGGACGCCTCGGGCCTCCTTTTATAGACAAAAGGGGTTGCCACAGTGGCACACAAGAGGTGGAAAGGTGTACAGTGCGCAAGCTTATCGCTTGTCATTACGGGACAAGACGCATTAAATGCGCTCCCTTAGGTGTCCCGTTGCTTTATTGGGGATGGCAACGAGGCCTGTCCCGTCCGTCGCCGCTCCGTCTCGCTCCGACGCGCGTCCAGGCCAACGATGCATGCATCGCCATGTAGGCTGGCAGGCTGCTAAGATGGCGTGGTGGAAGGATCTTGATGAAGATCTGCATGTCACCACGCAGGTGCTTGCTAAGTTGGTCTGGAAGCCACACGTTGCCACGCAGGTGCCTGCCCAGCTGGTCGGGCTGGCAGCTGTATGGGGACGGCGGTGGAGCCTTGGCGGACGCGGGCCTGGCCGCGGCCCCGTAGGTGTCTTCGGCAAGGGCCTTGCCAGGGCCCCGGCAAGGGTCTTGCCGTGGCGCCGTGGTCGTCCCCGGCAAGGGTCTTGCCGGGGGTCTCGTGGATTTCCTCGGCTAGGATCCCACCGAGGATCGTCGTCTTCTGGTCCTCATATGATCTTGTATGCTTCATGATCTTCACAAAGATCTGCATGCCACCACGGAGGTGCCTCCCGAGCCTTGGTTCCAATGTGGTTGATGGTGTTGGAACCCTTGGGCTCAAGGGTGGCGCACTCTGCTGGCGTTGGGCAAGTTGCCCCGGCAAGGCTCTTGCCGGGGCCGTCCCGGCAAGGGTCTTGCCGGGGGAGTCCACCTCGCCCTCTCGCTCTTTGTGTCCCTGGTCTTGGTGTTGCTTGGATTGCTTCGTGCCTCTGGCTTCGCTCCTCTGCCTTGATTAGTGCGGCCGCGGGCGCGGCTCTGACTGCCCATGCACAAGTAAAGGGGTACAAAGGAGAGCCCCTACTTTTGTACACTGACAGGAGCCCCCAGGCCTGGGCCACACATAAGCGCGACGCGTTGTTGGGCTAGGCCTAGAACGGTGTGTGGGCAGGCGGGGCGGATTTTTACCGCAGTAACTTCTCCGCTCGCTGCGCTTCCCCACGACCCGCGTTGAACGCGCGACGTGGAGGGTCATGCGTGATGTGGGGGTCATGCGTGGGACGATTCCCGCACGCATGCGTCACATCATGGTAAAGAGGCGGCTCGAGCCTTCCCCATAAAAATAGGAAAACACAGAGGCGCGGCTCATTTACTGATGGTGTTGGAACCCTTGGGCTCAAGGGTGGCGCACTCTGCTGGCGTTGGGCAAGTTGCCCCGGCAAGGCTCTTGCCGGGGCCGTCCCGGCAAGGGTCTTGC